>MKEJ01040475.1:0-10279 GCA_001753735.1 Embelia ribes
GGGAATGAACAACATTTTAATTTTAGGGACTAATTCAAAAAGCGATAAAAGTTCAGGAACTGCTATCGATATTTTTCAATTGGACCAAGCCCATTATTAGCCATATATATTCATGTATACACAGCACATGGAGGGAGGGGGAGTTGCATAGGCCTCCATAGCTGCTCCGATTTTATCATTTTTTAGGTACAATTGTATTTTTCTTTTTAACTTTGTAGATTTTGTTATTTTTGTGGTGACATAAATGTTCTATTATCTTTTTGTTCTTAATTCTAATATCTTTGGGAGTCATTTAGATTTATTCGTTATTTATTATTAGTGATCTTTTTAATTCTTATTTTAGTTTATCTAGTGGTTGATTCTACATATCGTTCTTAGTTTAGATTAATGAATTATATGATGATGAACACATTTTCTATAGTTATTGTTATTGTTATTAATTTTGTTATATTCGGCTAAATTAGTCTTATCTTAGCAGATTAAGATGGGTTAGACCAATGTTTTAGGAACTATTGGTGGCCAAGACCTGACAAATCTGGAATTCTCACCCAATAATCAAATTGTGATGGAAACTTTCTAATTCAAAAATCTAAAAGTAGAGGTTTAAACCACTGAATTTGTCGATTGGGCAAGTTGGTTAAGTATTTGTTTAATTGCATATTTATTTATTTACTTTTAATTAAATAATCAATTTTTGAAAATCTATCTAAGTATTGGGAGTAGTGGTAATTCAGGTGAATAATTGCTTGAATTGAAATTTGTTAAAAGGATTAAATCTTACTTTTCCTGGATTAGTAGAAATCATTGAGATTGATTAATACGGTACTTTACCGGTAAAACTATTTCGTTCCTAGTGCACTTGTTAAGTATTTTATCCGCACATTTTAAGAGCGATTAAGTTTTTGGTGCCGTTGTTGGGGACTCCTCAAATGGATTGCTAATAATTTAATTTTTTTTCAGTTTCTATTAGAGAAAAAAAAAAGTAAGCAAAAAAAATAATTAATTATTTTAAAAAATATATAAAAAAAATGAATGGCTCTTGGTTTCAAAATGAATTTTCTCTCTCGCATTTTAGTAGTTGCACTTTCTGGCAAGAAAAATACGAAATTTGGGAATGTAAAGAATATTTTTTGAGCATAGTAAATGACATGAGCAATTGTGGATCCATCGATCAATGCTTGGATATTGTATTATGTATTTGATTAATTATACAACTTTATCATATCGACCCAATGTAATATGTCAAACTGTAGGACATCAATAAGGGATTAAGAGTTTATTCATAATGCCAATTTAAAAAATTGTAACATGCATGCAGTTGAAGATAAATAAATTCTTATTGCCTAGAATCTGAAATAAAAATACAAGGAAAGCAAATTATTTTGCTTGAACTCAATAATGTTGTAACGAGCAATTTAAAATCACACGGTTTTGTGAATCTATATGTGATCAAGACCTTCATATTTTTCATGATACTGTAAGCAGGGTGGGTAGTTCCTCTACTTCATATGAATGGGCGCGCCTTGTTTGAAAGAGGAGAGATCGGGTTACTAAACCAATTTTTGTTCTAAGGTAATACCATGTTCAGTATAGCATTTGTTTCAAATTTATATGCATTAGCCATTAGCAAACATCAACCATATTTCGACCAAAAAAGAACAAATTTTCTTGTACACTTTTGATGTTAATTTTCTTCCAAGATGTGATCTTGAGTTGAACATATACATATTCACATATTTGTAATCAACTTTATGCACACTTGTCATATGCATTTCAAGTTAGACCCTTGTAAAAATGTTAGAACTTGCACCTAGTGAGGATAAAAATTAGGTAAAAAATTTGATAGTTGAAACATCCACTTTTGTCAACATTTTGATACGTGTACATATGGCTGGTCCTGAAATTTGAAATATTCTGTACAAAATTGAAAAAAGTGTCCCATTTTCATTTATTTAATTAACACATAATTTTCAAATAATCTTACATATAATATCACAAATTTTTTTTATTTAAATTGCTCACCTTATTTTTGAGTATTATAATTTTCCAAAATCTTTCATCTGCTTGATATATTGTAAAGGTAACCATTGTTTCTCTCAGCTCTGCGCTTAAGTAGAAAAATATAATTTTCAAATAATCTCACGTATAAAAAAATTAACCATTGTAGTATGTAGAATGGAAGAAGATCGTTAGCAATAGAAAGATAAAGGAGAGAATGAGAGTCTGAACGTACAAAGGAGCATTTTTTTTTTCTGATATAGAAGTATTGATAACTAATAAATTCGAGTTTTAAAAGTCAACCATAGAAAGAAACCCATAATTAAGAGCTCATTGCATTTTTTTTATAGGCCTATTGCACATATATTTTTTTTTTTTTATGAATTTTAAGTTTTGAACTAAATTTATTTTTTTTAAAATATTGAAATACAATAATTTATCTATTTTAAATATAATTTATAATTTTTTAATAGTTTAATTTTAGACTCTTTAACATAAAAAAAATCTAAAAATTATTAATAAATGTGCCCTTATAATTTTTGGATTCTGTGCGATCGCACCTCTCGCACATACTGAGGGATACCTCCGCATGTACATTTGGACAAGGACTTACTCGAGATGTTTATATTTTATCATATTAATTATTGGCCAAATTATGTAAATAAGGTGGCTGTGGAGGTGTCCAACATCATTCATGTGCTTGGAAGTTGGATAATAGTCCTTAGTCAATGAGGCAAAATATTAAATTATCAAAACATACTTCAATGTTACGCACATGGAGTAAATTTTGTCCCCAACTTAATCGTATTTAGAAATTCATTATATTAGTAAGGCTAAATTTCATTTTCGAAAAATGTCAATTCTTAATTTTAGGAAGTCCTCCACTTTCAGTCATAATCATCGGGAGATCTCTTGGACATGGATAACGCGTTTTCCCAAAAATTCACGTCACACGCAGAAATTTTAGCCCTTACAAAAATAGTCGAGGGAAAACATGGTTTTGGAAACGTTTTCTCCTGCTAGATAAATTTTAAAAATGAGAAATGAATAATATTTAATTATTTTTCTAAATAACTGTATATTTGTGACGTATATATTATTTACTAATTTTCAAATATAACCATCGATTATTTATATGAGTATTGATAATAACATAACTTTAGGTTGTCCTTGAATTTCCTTAGTTCACCTTTTCTGTTCCGTACCGTATCCACCTCCGAGTTTAAAAATACAACTATGCTTTTAAATGTAATTGTAGAATGTAAATATATTAATCCTATCGGGTGTGAGATTGTTATTATTGTTATTTTTTTGGTATATTGGGAGACCGGAGAAATCGAACTGGGTACCTTTCGATAAGAAGGTTGAGCACTGGTTACCAGGCTAGCCGTGGGATTCATTTCTCTTTCCTGTAAGTGATTTTCCTTTTTACTTAGTTGAAAGTTGCAATAACTTCGGGTTTCAAATTCTTAACAAAAACTCTACTTATTCTAGTTTGAATTGAAAGAGTAACAGTTGAAAGGTATCAAAAATGATTTGGTCCCAAAATTTCCAAGAAACAATGATGGATTTAGTCATTTAGTCCCTGCCATAGTTTTTCTTAAAGTTAAAAAAATCTTCGCTTGGAAAAATAAGGATACACATTTATATATGTGTGGTCAGTAGAAGACTAATTGCTAACTTGATATGATTATGACTTTCCATCTGCACTAGGACTATTATAACTTTTTCGAAACTTGGTGATGCTGATTCTGTTGGTGCGATGTGATTAAAATAGTTTATCAATAATAATAAAGTAATAAATTTGAAATAATAAAAATTTATTAATGAATAATTGAAAAAATAGTAATAAAACTTATATTCTTACGATGCTTTTACAAATGGAAGTACTAGAAAATATAAACATTGAATTGTTCAAAATACCAAACGAGATCACGGTTTTACTGGATATTCTCAAATCTAATTTGTTCGCCACCAGAGTTGTTTCTGGTCTATACTGACAATGAACTACTAAGATACAATATCTGCTCACTACACATTGATGGAAGTTGCAATCTGAACGTCTGATTGAATCTTTTGTGGCGTGGTACCCTCACGACTCTCTATATGACTTTGTGTATGTGAGCAAAATTGAGTGTTGTGTTATTTTTTGGATGCCTAAAATTGGCTGAGGAACAACCTTTAATAGTCATGCAAAGATGGGTTACTTCAGCCATAAAGCCATCATTAATGAATAAGTTACATCTGCACTTTAATACAAAAGATAGTGGGTGATAATAGATAATCATAGGGTAATCAATTAAAGAATAAAGAGTTTCAGGAAATCCAATGTTTGATTTTTTTGCAATTTCTAAAATTCCTGGGGTCATTCTGTAATTTTTCAAAACTATTTAATTAATCAATTAAATATTTCGAACCAAAATGTTGAATCCGAACCACATACACACACCCAGCTCGAGCTTTGACCTCAGAATCTGATCCTAACAAGATCCCAGAACCGAATAAAGACAAGAACGTGACTAACGCAGCCAGCTATTGAGCCCCCCCCAGCTAGAGCCAAGTCTGGCTAGGCTAGGCTAAACAGTGCGCTTGAATGTGTGTATGTTCTATCTCCATGTACATATGATGTACTAGATTATATCTCTTACATGCACATGAAATTATATATATACAACCCATTGATAATTTAATTTGTCGATATAGAATAATTCACACAATTCCCTTTAAACACCTCAATTTGAATTCAATTTCAATTCATACAATTTATGGTTTGGATGACATAAATATACTGTCTCAAAATTTGCATTACAAGCTTTAAAATACAACCAAGAACGGCTAAAAATATTATGCGGACCCCACATAAAAAATGTTCCAAAATTGATTGCTTTTATAAGCTCCAACCTCATAAATATACAAGGAAAATCTTAAATTTTTCAATAATCCCCCATATGAATGTAATTGGCTAAAATGCACTGTGCATCCCATATACAATCGAAAAAACTACGAAAACTAGTAATATCGGAAAAGGTAACTTTTGCCTTCAACCTTCCATAGTGAAATACTATTGGATATACTTGCCAACCGGTGGACGTGATGCCTTGAATCGCTTGACTTTTTTTTTATATACCAAGACAATAACACTCACACACTGTCTTCTTTACACCATTATTCGGCTCATTCTTTATTGTTCATTTTGGCCATGGACTATCTTGGAATATTTTACGAGTGCTTTAGAGATTTAGCCCTTAAACTCATCTCATTATAGTGACTCCATAATTCGATATATGTGATCTCGAGTTAAGAGTATCTTGTCATACCGAATAAGGATAAGGATGCGTATAATGCGCTATGCGCAACCAGCTACCAAAACCAGGCCCCAAGCCTAAGTCCGACCCCGAGCCCAAGTCCAGCCCCGGCCCGGATGGACAGATGGCGCTCACGTATGGTGTTTCCACCTATATGTGCTTGTATCACACTAGATTACACCTCTAGTAGTATATGTTATTGCATATATATAATATAAAAACTTTCGTCTAGTCGATGTGGGATAATTCTCATAAGACTCAGACATCCCACCTTAATTCCATTTGAACACCTTACTTTGAAGCCAATTTTTATTCACATTATTTTATGATTTTTCACGACATAGTATACCATTTCGAAACTCGTATCATAAGGTTTAAAACCCACCTAAGAATGGAAAAAAATATTATGTTTAATCCACATAATAATTGGCTCAAAATTGATAATTTTCATGAACTTCAACCTTATAAAACGTATGGACAAACACTTAGTTTTTCAATAAAATTGTGATTGTCTATTGGAAATTGAGATGTAATGAACTGATGCGGTTATGAATAAACTCGGAATCAGTTCATTCAAAACTCGGCTCGATTTATTAGGACATCGTTGCATTAATGCTAGCTAGAAGTACACCCAATAGCTTTGCATCATGTTAAGGTCCATGTACGTGTAATTATTACTTTTTAATTATTGTTGTTTATATTCATTTTTTCAATTGGAGTGAGTGGTACAATGTACCTGCGAAGAGTCAAACTTAAAATCTAGACTCTAATACCCTGTTAATTTAGTAATTCTATTAAAAGTGCACATTTTTAATAAGAATTTTTTTTTAAAATTTTTAATAAAATTCTAATTCGTAGTATTGATATTTTTATCTAAAATTTCTGTCCGATTTTTTTATCCATTAACTTGATAAGGGAAATATTAGTTGAGTCATTAATATAATACATTTAGAAACTAATCACATTCAAAAATACAACGGAAAAGAAAATCAGATAAATTATATAGATTTAAGTATAATTTCTCAATTTGTAATAATGGATAGTAAAGATATTGGTCCGTTCGTCTTAAACGGATTGATGAAGCTTGATGGATTGAATTGTTAAGTTGATTTTGATTCTATAGAAATTATATTTTGTTCTTATCTGTCAAGTATTATCATTTACTTGTTAGGATTCTTTTCCATTTAAATAATTTGATTAAAAAAAAAACAATTTAAAAGTTTAGATATACATAGAAAGAAATACGAAAAGGTGATGTGCTTGATTTAGTTTGGTATAAATAGTGCAAGATAGTGGCCTTAAATTACAAACATGATATTAGATGTTTCTTTTTTTTTTTTTTTCTTTTTTAATATTGAGTACACTTTTCTTTTGATTTAGGTTGACGCATTTGTCACGTTCATGAAACTTTTTCAAGTCAACGTAAAGATAGATACATAGCATTGCCTAATTTTCAGGTTTTAGAAGGGGGTTATGACCTAGTTTAGGAAGGCCACTATATTTCAAAATACGCTTCAATTATTTAAAAATTTTAATTAAAAAATAATGTCATCCTAGTATTAAAATAATAAATTTTAAAAATTATTTTAATAAGTAGTGTAGTATTTATTAAATAAGTAATTTCTATTGTAAAAAAATAAAAATAGATTTATTTGAGGAACAAAATAAATATAATTGAGTTTCTTACAATAATTAATGATAAGAAAAATATGAGTAACTAATAAAAACATCTGCTTCTAAAAGTACCCTAGAAAACTAAAAATGCCAAAACAATTATTTTATAAGCCTTTCATTAATTTTCCGAAAAGTAAGAATATCCAAATATATATATATATATATATATATGAAAGCAGGTGGAGAAAAACAACACTAAAATCAGCCTATCTCTTAAGCCAAATGGTAAAGGTTTGGGAAATGTTGGGTTCCATTTAAAGTCTCACACTTGAAACTTAGGTACAAATAATTCCTAGGAATCACTCTTAGGTGTCTTTGGCATCGTAATTTTGCGGTTTGCGAGGGACGGGAGGGAGGATTACACAAATCTCCGAATTAATCGAGCTGCGTGCAATCTGAAATGGATATCATAATTGTTTTATGAAAAAGTGCTCATGTCGAGGAGATACATTAATGAAGTTCCCAAGGGTTCAAGCTCCAAATGGGCTGCACATTAGAGTTTCAAGTTACTAATTTAGCATTGCATTTTTATTTTATGATACTGAAAAGATATTTTTGCAAATAAATAAGTAATTTTATTTATTTAAGTTATTTTCTTTAGTGAGAATCTTCATGAGAACGGTTTTTCTAATATATGCATTAATAAATAGGCACGTCTCTCCTATTCTACGTAGTACATGATCGAGTATGTATCTCTTATGGTGCTCCAAAAAGGTCGCCTCATAAATTTCTATGAATGTTATGTATAGAATTATTATTTTTTAATAATTTCTATAGGGCCTGGCCCTACTAAAAAAAATCACGATTCTGCTTCTGAGTCTTATGTTTGTCGTTTTTGATGGCATTAGACACGTATACCAAGTAAAATTGTGATTTTAGCATATCACTCTTAACTAGAGGGTATAGTTCAACTCCTTTAATTAGTTCTTTAGTTTTGCATTTTGCGTTTTCAAAAAGTACCATATCCAATTAATAGTTTTAGTTTTGCATTTTGTGTTTTCAAAAAGTACCATATCCAGTTAATAGTTTTAGTATTATTTTTAGTAGCAATTCAACGAAGTCATAACGAAGAATTTGAATGAATTTACAGTTCGGACCTTGATATTGTTAAATAATGTTACAAATCTTCACATATTAATACATATAATCACCCGTATAATCATTCTATAAGCTATTTGACTCAAAACTTCAAATTACAGCACCAAGGGTGACATTTTCTTAGTAAAAATATTTGCATAACCCTTTTTTTGAAATTTAATATTACAGGAAGATAAAGATTATTATTATATATGGAACGTATCAGAAATTTCGTACTCAATTTTTCGCTTTATTCGTCTTGCATTGTAGTTGTATTGGTGTTAGCATGTATATATTGTGACGTTATCTTTCTTATGATGGATATATATACATTAGCATGTGTGGGCTTAGCGTGGTGTGCATAGTATTGTTGCGTAAAGTGCAGGGCCGGGGTTGCCTAAAGCGAATCACAAATTGATTACCCCTTTATAAGGAAAAAAAAATTTATATGAACAATCTTTCGATATGTTTATCATCACATTAGAAGTATTGGTTTATTACACCACAAAATATATATTAAAACAAACAACAAAATGATGTCCGATTATGGTACTTCATAAACTAGCACGTACAATCCGATTTAAAGAAAGATGCTTCTCCTTGCATTTTTTGAAGTAAACTCTTCAATCACCTTATCACAATTAAGCTTATCTAATAGCCCACTTTCAATGGATATCATAACTAATCCATTCCATATATCTTGTAACATTGTAGTCCGAAGATAATTTTTTATCAACTTCAAATTTGAAAAGCTCCTTTCCGCCGAAACAACCGTGACCGGTATAGTCAACAAAATTTAGTAAGCAATCCAAGCATTACTAAAACCGCCATGTTCCCAATAAGATCTTATGAAGTCAAGAATATCGATTGATTTTGTAACTTCTGTGGGCAATATTGCTTTCAATTCACGTAACTCTCCATATAACTCTTCCCCATGTATATCACAAGATTGTTCATGTTTCAATAAACTCTCTAGATTAATGCAATGCTCTCTCAAGTCTTCATTACTAATACTTCTCAATTTTGGACTAAGCAAGAACCCAAATGACTTTTCATAAACCCCATATCGTTCAAATCCGACCTCAAGTGATGTAATAGCTTGATCTATAATCACGAAAAAATATAAGATACTCTAAAAATATCCTCCGGTGTTTGGCTTTCTTTGGCACCCACCTCCATAGCCTCTTCAAAATATTTCTTTCTACGAATAATTCTTTTTTTAGGAAAGATAGGATCTATACTAACTTCATTAGCAAGTTCTTTAGCTTCTTCCATCAAGTCCTCAAAACCACAATCTCTAAACTTTTTAAAGAATATGATGACCTCATTTATTTTTGTGAGCACATTTTCCAAATCCATTTCTTCTTGTTGAAGTAGCTTGCTAACCTGGTTTATTTAATTTAAAATTTTATACCAAACACATATGCTAATCAAGAACTCAAAATCCTCAAGGCATTTTGGCACAAACCTTTAGCTTTCGCCTTTACAACATCCTCTTTAGAGATGTTTGCAATTTCAATCAAAGCATCTCTCAACTTCAGTGCATTATATCTTATTGATTTGATACTCTCAATATGGCTTTCCCAACGAGTCGCTGACAATGGTATTGGTGTCAACCCATTTACAAAACTCTTAAGAACATTCCACCTATGCGTTGAACCCGAAAACAAAGTATATATTTTTTGCACATATGCAAAAAAAAAATTCGCTTTCGTACATGATTTCGCCATATCACAAAGTGCAAGGTTGAGGCTATGACATCCACATGGTACATAAAGTGCTCTAGGATTTTTGTTAAGGGGTCTTTTTTGTACACCTTGATATTTCCCACTCATATTTAACCTATTATCGTAGCCTTGACCTCTTATATCATCAATTTCAAGCTTAAGATCAACCAAAAGTCTCTTCAAGTTTCTTGAAAAGACCAAGACCCGAAGTATCATCAACCTTAATGTATTTAAGAAAGAACTCTTCTACCTTAACTTTATATCCATCTTCCACATCAACATACCTAAATACAATTGCTATTTGTTCTTTGTGACTTAAGTCCGGAGTGCAATCAAGAATAACCGAGAAGTATTTTGCCTTCAAAATCTTTTGTAGAATCTTTTTTTTCATCTTGTCAGCAAGCAAGAGTATCAACTCATTTTGAATCCTATGACTAAGATAATGGACTTGAGTTTCATTATCTTTAATGCGGCGAAGATGGTCTCTCATAGTTTGAT
>MKEJ01040492.1:0-14833 GCA_001753735.1 Embelia ribes
TTCCCGATAATTATTACTAACAAAAATAAAATAAATACAAAATAATATTAGTAAAATTAAATATAATGATAATAGTAATTAGACATGTTTTTTATATTCATTATTATTAATAAGCATAAATATTTAAAGAGTTTAGTCAACTTAATAAAATAACAGTTAATCATTGGAGAGAGAAGATGCTTGCAATGGAAAAGAAAAAGTATAGGTATACTTGTGCTGATGTGGCACTGAAGTGGCATATGGGAAAATGTGATAAGATGCTTGATAAGCTTCATGCATTGTGGATGCTCTTAGTTGCCAATTTTATAAAGAGATTCAAGTTAATGATGTTTATTTAAATAATTAATAGATCAATAGCAAGTAATATCTATATATCCAAAAGAACCAAAATGTTCATGAACAAGCTTAGGCTCGGGCTCGGGCTCGGGCTCGGGCTCGGGTTGGGCAAAAAATAGGGCTCATTAAGTAAACGAAGCGACCCTAAGCAAACTCTTTAAACAAACAAGCCGAGCCTAACAGGGCTCGGCTTAGCTCGGCTCATTTGCAACCCTATTTTAGATGGACCGGAATACAAGATGAGAAAGGTACCTCTCTAAGGAGTAGGTCAATTTGGTTGTCAGATGTGATTAGTAGATCACGCACATCTGAAAGAAATGAAGAATCAACAACTATTGTGTCTCCATATTCCTTGAGATAGTTAGAGCTGCACTCCTGAAGCTGTTTATGAAGAATCTGACATTCATGAAGCAGTTTTTGCCTAGCAATGTGTGTGTGCTGCCCACGCTGCTTTTCCACATGAAGGAGTTTCTGAAAAAAAAAGAAAAATTTTAACGAAATTCAGCCTAAAAATACCTATTTAAAGCTAAGTAAAAGTTAGGTTCAAATTAAATTAGTTTAGAACATAACGACACATTATTTCACCAAAAAAAAGGAAAGGATAAAAGAATTCAGGATGTGAATTAAAAATCAGATTTTTGATTTTCCATTCTGTTTTGCTAAGTAACATACACAGAGAAGTTCATAGAACTTGGAATAAAATTAGTATATGACAGACTACAGTTAATACTCGTGGATTCCTAAAGAGTACTGCAAAATAAAAGCTATATTATATAGCGAATACTTGGGCATATCTAGATTGGAATAAAAGATAGCTAAGTTCTAGATTGCATTCCCCAGCCTTCACTGCACATAATTCGTAATGAGAAAGTAGAAAATTAACTGTCAAGTACCTCTGCTTCAAAATTTTCCTTCCGTGATTGAATAAGCTCTTTCTGTAGTTCTGCTTGAGAACTTCTGAGACTTTTAACTTCTTTACTGAGAACTTTAATATCTGCTTTTGATCTAATTTGCAGCTCTTGATGCTGCTTTAACAAGTCTGCAAGCAGCTTTTTGGTGTCATCCAACTCTTGCTGCACACTACTTTCTTCTTTTGATGAAACAGTGGTTGATTCATCGTGTAACTCTTCAACCTAGAAATTTCGACAAGCCCCTCGTATTTAAGGCATAAAGAACCCAGAAAACTATTGATTAAATGATACGACACAAAACCTGCTTGGATTTTAATTGTAACTCCATTTCCAATGACTTCCGGCGAAGTTCCTCCATGTTCCACTGCATCTGAGTAACTCTCTCCCTTTCGAGCAAAATTGCTTGCTGAAGGTTTTCTTTACTTTTCTGCATGGTGGTTTCAAGTTCAACTTCTAAATCCTTGACCTGTGCTGATGCAACCACAAAAAAGACAGTTACAACCAAAGGAAACAAGATTACACCGGGTTAGTCCACAAATAAGCATGAAAAAATGGATTAAGGTACCACAAGTACCATCAAAGTTCCTACTCGATGTGCCCAGTAAACAGACTCATAAACAACGTCAAAGCTTTTACAACAGCATATTGTCTGTCATCCTAGTCACAGCAACATGAAAGTGGCATGCACTTCTTTGAAGCCCACACCAATTTTTTTTACTCTATTACTTCCACAGCAACAATTACAATGTAGACTACGGTGATCATTGCAACAACATAAAGAAGCACCATTGCAACAAAGAGCATAACATCCAAGAACTGGCATTTGTACCAAAGCAAAACTCTACAAGAAGCACGGGGTTCACTTCTCCAAAACAATAGCAGACACAATAGGTTTTACATGCCCCATTAGACATGCCTAGTAACACAATCGATGCAAAGAGTGTCGTTTTCAGAAATATGCAATGCATTACAAAGCAAAATTTAGCATCAATGGACAAGAAAACTGCTCAGTCATTCCAACGAATTAGTTTTAGATAATACTAGCTTTAAACCCATGCATTGCAAGTGCGGTTAAAAGTTTGGTGAAGGTATGTTTTGATTAGGAGTACAGAAAGAAAATCAATTACTGTAGATATTTGCTTGTACTTTTGCTAGAAAAATCATTATGACATTTCACCTAAAGCAATAATTAAAAAATCAATAATAGAAGAATAAAATAAATTTTCACAAATTTTTTTAATCAAATACAGAAAGAGTAAAATAAATTATTACAAATTGTATATTCTTTTTCTCTAACAAATATGGTTTTTGTAACGCAATGGAAATTTATATATTACAATCCCCTACCTATAAGAGATGTAATGCCACATTTTACAGAGACGGCTTTAAAGCAGTTTATATCTTTAAAATCAGTCGACATTATTAATTATATGCTTAATATGAAAATACTACCTAAAAAATGTATCTTCATCATTGTATTGTTTAAAATAAAATTTTTATATCTCAAAGTGAAAAGAAACAAAGGGAAGTCTATTAGATTGTAATATTTGATTTCTAATAGTGCGAGCAAATAGCCCTTGCCTAGGAATCCTAGTGTGTTATATTTGTGAGATTAATTAGAACCCTGTTAGATAGGGAAATTTGTTTTTTAATAGATTATTTTCTAGATTTTTATTGCTAAATTCATGTTAGGAGATTAGATCTGTGTATATATTTATATGAAGAGACAATGTTTTAAATTTAAATTACTTTGATTGCTAAATTTATAGTAACACATGTCAAAGACTACACGGACACTTGCCAAAAGACTATAAGGCCACATGTCAAAATTAGAGCGAAAGTTGTCAAAGGTTCAACTTTACATTAATAAGAGTTCTGTCTAGACGAGGAATACAAATAGAACCTTGCTTTACCTTTGTCGCAAGATAATCTTTCACTGCTGTTTCTTGATTTGCTCTTGATATAAGGTCTTCCATGTCTGTTTTAGCAGTGACCAGTCTTCGTTGCATGGTCGTAAGAACCACGTTCATTTTGCGGCATTGATCCAGTGGAAGAACTAATTGTGCTTCACTTGTCTGAGATTTTCTATTTCCATGAGCTTCCTCTGCCCTAGGTATGTCGCTATCACTAGTCCCAAAATGGTTCAGGGAGGCCTCCATAAAAGAACTTTGGAAGGGTACATTGGTCAATCCATTACCTTTGAAAGAACTAATGTCGCCTTCAACACTTTCTGTGGAGAGCTTTAATACATGATGATCCATGATACCTTGCTTTGATTCGGACAAAAGTTCTATTTTCTTGTCAGAAAGATGAGCAGCTTTAGAAGCATCACCATTTTCTTTATAGTTATACCCTATAACACCATTGATCTCACTGGAATGAAGTTTATGCTTAGGTAAACCCTCAAGCTGCTCTAAAAGAGCATGGCCCATGAACAAGCCTTCATCAATATTCGACATGCCAAATTTCACAAGCTTTTCTATTGGACTGGTCAAATCTTCATCCAATGACAGATCATCCGTACCAATTTCCGAACTATTATCCCTTCCAAGGCTAGGTGTTCCAATCTCAGAAGTTTCGTAAGCAGTATCACTACCATTATCAGATGCGAGAGATGTACTACCAGCAAAAACAGATAGGCTTGAACTGACAGGAACTAGTGGAGAGGCACTGCCGTTCTCAAATGAACTGATATCTGCAGCTTTTTGGTTTTCATCACGGAATGCTGGAAGAAATGCAACTTAGAACCATATAATTATGCGAAAAAGGAAAACTGTCATCATGAAGAAAAAGTAAAAATGCAATTATAACCATATATACATTTAACAAACGAAAAAATACATTCCAAGAACGCTTGAAAGTACAGATGCACATACAAGATCGGGCAGCAGCTTCAAGTTCAAGAAAGGATGCCACAGGAACACTTCTTGACAAATCAATGTCAGACAGCAAGGTTGTCATCCACTCCTCCAGAGAGCATCTTCTCTACAAAGGGGGAAGGTAGACCGTTAAAGATATTTAAGAGTTTCAATCTAAAAGAGTTTAATATTTTTTATGGTATGATGAAGTCATAGTCTAAATATAATTATGATCTGATATCCATGAACTAAAAGAAAGTTAACTTGCAAGACAAATTTAAACTTTATAAAACTGAAACCAGTTCTAGGACATAGAAATGTATTTTCTAGACCATTCTTATTTGCTCAACGTTATTAGAAACATTGTTAGTGAAGTATAATTTAGGGTCTAAGACTACAACTAAAGCAATTTATATAACACCACAGAACTCACTTTTCATGTCCTTAAAAACAAAATCTCATTTAACAAATACAAACACACAAAGAAATAGTTAAACTGCAGCCATCAATATTATTCACCAACTTTCGGATGAATATTTCGGCTAACAGAAAGACTGTCAGTCTGTTATAGATGTAAACAATATTACTACCCATGCCGACAAATAAAACAGAAGCACATGATTCAAGCTACCATGCAGATAAATACATGGATATTGGGTTACAATAAACCCAAGTGTTGTTCCTAGACAAAATAGAGATGACATCATCGAAAGCTTGATACAGTAGTGAAGACACCCATTATAGCCGGTAAATCCAAACTATGATTATATGACAGATTTTAAAACATCAATCTGCAATTACCTCTTCCAACAGCGCTCTGCTTTTAATTCGCAATAGTCCCTTAGGTGGAGGTGGTGGGAGATTCTTCCTAGGGAATGTCTGCTTAAGCTGCAAGATCAAGTAAGAAGAATGTCAATGCAACTTCAAAATGGGTAAGGCCAGAAAACTTGTCCACTCGAATGATTGTCAGAGGATAAATATCTCTACAATGTCTTAGTTACCAAAGATAGATGTTAATGAAGGAACTTAAATATAGTAATCATAGACTTGATCTTCCCTTTAATTATAGATCATTTTCAGAAGAAACCATGGTGCCGTACAACTGACCATTACACAAGAAAAGCCATTAAAACACTTACACTTACCACAGTTACCAGCATCAGGAAATCATTAAATCTTCTCAGCACTCCTCGTGTGGTTGTAATCCCTTCAGGTGATTGAACGCCAACTTGAACTCTGTAAAACTGGTGCTTAAAATATCAAGAAGATATTCACATAATTGCTATACTGTGTGTAAATAAATAAAAAGCCATGTAACAAGCATTCTAAAACAATATATTAGCACAAAAAGTATCCACGCCCAATCTGATTCTGCGAAGAATTGCTGACCTCTCAGGCCAATGAGACGCCTTTAATTTGATACACAACATAAGCACTTCAGCAAGATGCTAGGCACCAAAAGCAAGTACCTCTTTCGAGTCACTATATTTTGCCTTTATTGGAAGGCTTGTTAATGTCATTAAATAAAGATCATATGTGTTTTCTCAATTCTCGAATTTCCACATATCCAAACAACTCGTATATAAGCATAAATGATGATGAAGTAAAAGCTCTGCAGAGTTAAATTCCCATACCTATCTTTGTTGTATATTTTAAGATGCATATTTTTATAAAAACTATGAGGAAAGTATTTTATTCCCCACAAGTGCCAAATGTTGTACAGGTAACAGTCTTGCACTACAATCAACACTCATTTTAGCTTCATCAGATTCTGAAGCACAAAAAAAATAATCAACCGGTTGACTGATGAACAGTCTCAAGTTACAAACAAACCCTGCACAACAAAAACATATTACCATGCATATATTGTTTCACTCTATAGCTCATCGTAATCAAACCAAATTCTCAATTTTAAACAGCCATGAGTCTGAATTGCTTTTATCTCAAAGATGAAAGTCGCAAATAGGAGTAATAACTTGTATGTTGTATGATTGGGCAGATCGAGAGTTGAAACGAAAAATAAAA
Source organism: Embelia ribes (assembly GCA_001753735.1). Lineage (NCBI taxonomy): Eukaryota > Viridiplantae > Streptophyta > Magnoliopsida > Ericales > Primulaceae > Embelia > Embelia ribes. The sequence continues at coordinate 6,131 of MKEJ01040492.1, forward strand.
ATAAAACAACTATAATTGTCAGATAGAGAGTTGAGACTAAAAATAGTAGTAAAAAAAAAACAACTATAATTGTCAGATAGGGTCAGCAGGGGCTACAAAAAATAAAATAGGAAACCCAAATAAATCCAGAACTACTATAATTTAGCAGTTCATGTGATTGCAACTTTTCAGCAAATAAGCAAGCTTATTTCTGTCAAAAGCTAGATATATTTAGCTTAAAACTTCCAGCTTACTTAAGCCATGTCCAACTTTTAAGCAAAAAAACTGATAAGCTGGAACTTATAAGTTGCAACCAAACAAGCACGTCAATCTACATTACAAACCCTTGGAAGAGAAACCTGATGTGATATAGGTCATAAAGCAACATTATAAATATATGAGCATGGTGGCGTACGGAGAAAAGCTAGTGCAATCCCCGCCCCTCTAAAATTCCTGCATTTAATTACCTTAAAATAAATGACTTTTAGTAATGTCCCATCAGCTAATGGTTCCTTTAATACCGATATAGGAACATGATAATGCCAAAAGATTCCCTCGCTATAACCTTTCGCTCGAATATATTCATTGTCATAATTATATTCCTTGTTGATTAAATAGTTGAAATACGAAGAAGAATTTAGAAGGCAAGTCCCAGCCCAATCCTCCACAAAGATTAATATCAAACTATTGACAGAAACCTACAAAAAAAAACCCTAAAATTCCTGCAATTAATTACCTTAAAATAAATGGCTTTTAATCATGTCCCATCAGCTAGTGGTTCCTTTAATACAAATATCGGAACACGTTAATGTCAAAAGATTCCCTCGCTGTAACCTTTTGCTCAAATATATTCATTGTCATAATTATGTTCCTTGATTAAATAGTTGAAATATGAAGAAGATTTTAGAAGGCAAGCCCCAGCCCAATCTTCCACAAAGAATAGTATCAAACTATTGGCAGAACTTAACCACATTCAAATACATAAATAAATCCAAATGACAGTGTAAAACAACATCCAATCATTAGCATAGATAATAGACTATAGAGTAATTCAATTTGAGTACCACGACAGGATCTGAATCTCTTGACTTTGGACGACCGACCCAGGAAGGTAATGTGATGCAGTAACTCCAACCTGTGCGAGGATCATGCGGCCAAATTGTATCCCGTCCATTCTACGAAAAAAACAATTGGAATTCGCCAATAAGAAACAACATAAAAATACAAACCTAACTAACATTTGTTCCCTACAAAAGAACGTAACAAAGAAACTGAACAACTCAGATACATTTCAAACAAAGAACCCTGATCCAGATAGCATTTAAATGCTAATCTAAGAAATGAAATGATACAGGGATGGATAAAAATAGGTAGTGGGCATGAAAGATGCATAAGAACACAGACACAGCTGGAAGACGGCAAGACATTACTGCTTCATTATATTTGGAAATAATACAAGCGACATAAATGTGAAAACAGAAAAATTTACCATCCAATCAAAATTCTGATAGCACTCATGAATCATGATTCAAGATAGAAATTTAAAGGTACACAATTAATTACAGGATACAATGCCTTTCTAAGTGCAATTGTCAAGTATGCATGTTTTTTTCTTTTTAGTAAATGAAGAGATAAAAAAAAACCATCAATAGGAGGGAAAATCTGAACAAGCCACTAAAACTTGGAGAGCCGAAAAGAACCAACAAAACTTAGAAAAAGGGAATAAAGAAACTACTGTGTTGCTCCTAAGCCACAAACAAGGGAAATGAGAAAACATTTCTTCAAAGGATTAGACCTTTAAACTTTCAAAATTCCTCAAATGTCTTCAACCTGAACATACAACATAAAAAATAAAGACGTGCCAAATGCCCTGCCTTTTTGAGTGAGGACCCCAATCCCGGACAGCATAATCAATTCCCTAAAGATCCTGGTATCCCCCACTAAACTCCCAACATAGTGACAAGACTAAACCGAATATGATGTACCACTGCAAAATAAAGTAATAAATTATGAACAGAATCACCATCCCCCTACACACAACACATCAATCTGAATAATATTTCCTCATTTTACAGAGGTACTAACGCTAGCATCACCTCTAGTTGCAATCCAGCATCCAAAAACCATCATTCAGCCAAAAAATGATTGCTACCAACACATACCTTAGAACTATATCTGAAATAAACTACTCTCTGAACACACAGTGTCCCTCCATATCTCATACCAATAGGGTGAACAAGAATCCCTAGTCTCCACTCACCAAACTAATTATATAATCAAGATAAATAAAAAAATACAAGTCTAAAAGAAAGCTCAATAGACACAGTACCCCTAATTTGTAAGTTTCATGTCAATCAACTCTCAACCGAGTCCAGTATCAAGTGAACATCCGACAAGTATGTTGATATATCCGCGAATCTGTTGGACAAGTGCACTACTCCTTTCAGCTGACAGGTAGAAGTGAACTATTGCTCTACTTTAAAAGTGTTGCTTATTAGTCCTTTGGATGTTACACTTGTCGAAACAATGAGAAAGCTCGCCCTTGCTTTTAGAATAGAAACCCTTAACAGCATAGTACTCATTCGGCAAGCAGCCTAATCGATACATAGCATACTACATCCTAAATAAAAATCTTGATTCGGAGAAAGAGTTAAAAGAGAACATAAAAAGGAAAGTAGGTAATCATTTTTCCTTTACGAAGAACCTACAAATAAAAGAGAAAATAAAAACATTCGCCCAAACCTAGAGTAAAAATATGTTCGTGACTTCACTCCATAAATTGGCAATTCACTCTCACTCGCACTCGCAAATCCCTCCAACTACGATACACAAAGTACACTTATCCGCAATTTCTAAAAACCCGCAACTCATTACATATTTACGATCATTTGTTTTATTACTTCCTATTGACCGTCAAAACTTGAACACTTCACATTATTTTCAAGAAGTTATAGTTTATATCAAAAGTGGTATCTTCACAAAAATCAAGTACTTCCTCCATCCAACTTGTTTTGTCCACTACGGGAAAACTAACTTTTTATAACCGACATAATAAATGAGTTTAACTACTGTAAATTGTCAAGTATTTTCATATCTATCCCTAGCATTAAGTAATAGTAAATGGTATGCAAATTAGAAATATAAAGTGGTACAAACTACAAAGCACAAGAAATAAGGGTATTTTAAAGAAATTACAATTTTTTGCATATTTATTTTTGAAAAGTGGACTAAGTATTTGGACAACCCAAAATAGAAAAAGGACAAAATAAGTTATACGGAGGAAGTAGTAATTTTTCAAGAAATACTAGCAATTTAGGCATAGGGGTGGCAACGAGCCGAGTTGGAATATCAGTCATACTTGAACTCGACTCAAATTAGCACTATTCGGGTTCAAGTTTGACTCGAGTTGCAGTCTAATCCTGGGCTGGAATTCACTCGGCTGAAAATGTGAATATTCGAGCTCGACTCGAAAATTCATTTCTTCGCCATATTGATAAGTAAATATATTTGTTTACATATATTTTTATGCATATATAAAAATAGGTATGTATTTATTTCTATATATACAACTCGAGCCACTCGCAAGCTCAAACAAGTCAAGTGTCTTAAAAACTCAAACTTAAATTATGTAAATAGCCCTGTTTATTACTCGAATTGAGCTCGAACTACTCGTTAAAAGCTCAACTTGTGAGTACTCCTATGCAAATATGGACCATAGCGGGAAGATAGTTGCAGGTAGTTGCCCACTATCTCATAGCCCGAATGTAGCAAAATACTAAGATTTAATAACAAAATTAAATTTGAAACGTCATATACTAAGACAATTGGTTGCCTTAAGGCGATCCCCAATTTGGAAGAATATATAACAAAATTAGACATAGAAATGGGAAGCAAAAAATGTGAACTACACATATCATGAAAGAAGCCTCTGTAATATTACTAGCACTATAAGAGTTAGGATATGTAATTTAATTACTTCATTCTCTTGTCTAATTACTATGTTGTTCTAAACATGTGTGCCAAATAGTTTCATCGTGGATTGATCTCACTGCAAAAAAAAAAAAATATATTTAGCAACGGAAATTTCCGTCACTCGAAAGTAAATTCTGTCGCTAACTATGACTTACCGACAACCCGCCGACGACCCAAAATATGTTGGCAAGACACTCGCGGGTAAATTCTAGCGACGGAAACGTTAGGTTGTTGGTGGTACCAACGACTTACCGACGCCCAGTGGCGTAGGGATTTTGTGGTCATTTTTTTGTGATTTTAAGAAGACCAGTTTGCAACCACTTACGGTCGTCGGTAAACCATTGGTAATTTATGATAATTTTTTATTTTAATTCAAATTTATTTATTTTATATTAAAATTAATGCCATCGGTATTCTGACGTGTTATTATTCATAAATTTTTTATACTAATTATTTATTTTAATACATAATTATTTATTTTATATTAAACTTTAAGTCGTCGGTATTCCGATGGTATCTTATATTTAAAAATCTAAAATTAAAATATTTGTAATATTTTAATTTTAGAATCATTTTTTTTATTTGCAATATATTAGAAAAATAGTACCAAAATATATCCATAACATTACATAAATTAGAACATCCATAATATTTTATATGTACATTAACATCCAAAATATTACATAATCTAAACCATCCGGTCCAAAATATTACATAATCTAAACCTTATGGTCTAAAATATTACATAATCTAAACAATCTTGTCCAAAATATTACATAATCTAAACCATCCTATGTTAAATATTTCATATCTATTTGAATACCAAAATAATATTAACATTATCTATATTACTAATAAGCTAGTAAAGTTCATCTTTCGAGCATGTAGAGGAAGAGGTAGAATTAGATTGTATCGGCTAAAATCTCATTCTCCCGTCCCGCATGTACACTTGCAATGACACCTCCACCACCTTTTTTATCTTTGCAGAACACTCTTTCTTTATAAGCTGGATTTCTTTTTGCATCGCCACCAGGGAGTACAAATCATCTGATTGATGGTTGGCATACGAGTAAGAAGTGCCCGACATTTGACGGATGCCGCAAGCTTGAGAACCAACCCCATAGACATTCTCTTTCTTCATTCCACCAACAACTTCTAAATATACATCATCAAAGTCAATGTTAGGAGGATCATTTCACCCTCTTGTGACTGAGAAAGCTCGACGATCTTTGCCTCTAGTTGAGCCTGCGATGTCAATAAACAAACAATTAGCCAAAAGTAAAGTTATTAAAAATATAAACTTCAAAAAAAAAATAGTAAAAATATAAAGTATTACAAAGTAGGACTAATAATACTTACATTAAAAGTAGCCAACCTACGATCAACAAATGACCCGTCGGCTTCTTGTGCGTGTGCAGAAAGATCTCGTGGAATGTGGGATCCCTTTTATTTGGATTCTTATTCTTCATATCAATGGTATGTTGGAGATGGGATTTTGAACCACCATTCTGAATAGACGGTCTGCCTTCGCCGTTAAGGCAGTTGGCAGAGCTCTTCTTTAATAGTGCAATTGCCTCTAGGGTATTCCAATTTACACGACATTCCTCCCATTGCTTTTGTGTTAGGAACTTGGGCTTTTCAGTCTTTTTTCTGACCTCCGACATCATGTCAAAATACTGCGTAGCAGCCACATATAGAAATGTCTAATAGATAGGACCATCATTGATTTTCGACCACTTAAAATATTTCTGAAATAATAAAAGCACACGAGTCAAGAGGCATTAGCCAACAAGAAGTTACATTTTATACTAATAACAATGCTAACTACAAGATAAAAAATTTATAATTAGAGAAAAAAAATACAACATGAAAGGATGAAAAAAATGTCTTTTTGATAAATAAAAACATAATTTCTTTTAAGCTAGGAGACTTGTAAGCCCAATAAAGGAGCAACTTACAAACAATTGCAAGTTCTTAAAGTCCGCCAAACAATTGACTATGCCACAGTCACTAAACCATGTACCATTCTTTCCAAACATCATATCATTTCCAAATATATTGGCCCCATAATAATTAGCATAAGATAATTCAAAAATGAAAAAAACACATTAACAAAAAAATGTTGGACGTTTGATATTTTACCTTAAATTCCTCAAAGTACTTCTTCCTAGTATCGTCATCGACATTTTTCCAAGGCCAACCCTCATCAATAATATTCGCCTTGAAAATTTTTGTAATTTGGTCAGAGGCCTATAGTATGAACATATTATAAAAACAACCCAAATACATGCATTAAATATAAACACCAAAAAGTTCATTAAAACCCAATTACCCAAAATAGTACAAAAGTTACACTCTATTTTTTCCATGACACGTCAAAAGAATATGGTTGTCATTGGGGTCCATCAAGTCCTCTTCGGCAGGATCTTCCATGGCGGGGGGCTCAGGGGAAGTTGGGAGAAATGATGTATCCATCTCGGGGCTAGGCTGGGTCTCAGGGACCCTCCCTAGTGGCACAACAGACGACCTAGGAAGCTTGAATGGCAACATAGATTGATCAGCTGAAGAACTGTGAGTGGAGCCACCTCGACCACCAGATGAGCCATGAGTAGAGCCACCGTCACCACCCGATGAGCCATGACCAGAGCCACCACAACCGCCCAATGAGCCATGGTTGCCATTCAATCTAGCAAGTGGTAGTCTAGGCATCTACATGTCTAAAATTTAACATAATATTTGCATAATTAAAGCAAAACAGACCTTATTTATAAATGTAAGAACTACATTGTCTCCTTTTCAAGAGCCGTGCCACACCACTTCTTAATCAAATTCATTTGCAGAAAAGAAGCCATTAAACCTTTGCATAAATACAAAACGATGTTGTGCGATAATTTAAGTAAAGCAAAAATTCAGACAGGTAATGAGGTTAAGTGCTAAGCAGTTAAGTGATTAATTTAAATCGACCTTTAACTCGACAGGGAAAAAAATCTAAGTTTAGAAACTAGACCCAAACAAGTAACAATATTAACTTTCAGCAAAGGCCCAAAAAGCTCTGGAGGTAGTAAGGAGAAGAGCCTTAAGGTCCTATTAAAATCTTTTCATTGGGTTTTGTAAAAATTGATTATAAACACTTATAAAAGGAGTGCTTTTCTCAGTGAAGTTTTTATGTTCATTCTGGTTATATAGCGTAAGTGCATAAACTTAAACTTCCAACATACAAAAAATTTCTAAAAGGTGAATAAAGTGCAAACACACGGGCAAGTACGATTAACGACGGAAAACATGTTCTCGGGAGCAGAAAATGACAGTCGAGAACAAAAAAGTAGTTTATAAATCACCTTTAACCTAAAGATATGTTGAAAACCAGAATAATTATATTTCATAAAGAACTTCCAGTACCAAAGCAAATGGGGAAAGTATTTTGATACCATCACTAAAACAGGATCTAAAATCAAGCACATGGGGAAAGTATTTGGATGCCTCAAGCAGAAATTGTTGGGCGAGTCAATACTGCTTCTGTTAAGCCTAAAAATATTTATCCTTTTCTCAAAAACTAAAAGAACAAATCAATACATCATATATAAATGTAACTATACTTTGTCCTTTTTGCAATTCCACTCATCAATCAAATTCATTAACAACAAAAGGAACACGATATAATTGCTTAACTAATGTCTTGTACACTGTAGTTTCAAGAAAACACGGAATTGCAATATATTTCAAAGAAGACATTGATTTTAATTATGTTAACATTAATTTCTAATTAAACTGAGAAAACAATTTTTTTCCTAATATGGCCCAATTTGTAAAAACCACAATCAATATTCACCTTAATGGAACAAGGTAAAATTCAATTCATAATTACATTGTTTCAATTGTTGCCTTCAATTTTACATAATCCAATACTAGGCCTGGTACTATCAACAGAATAAGGAGAATCGAAGAAGTTAGCAAACCTCTCTATGTAAACATATAAAAACCTAGTAGACATATATATTGAGAAAATAGAGAGGAATTAACTCACAAATAAAAAGCGCTGATGCGGAAGAGGAGGCCGGTGTGGAGTAGGGGGCTGACGAGGAGGAGGGTGATGAGGGGGAGGGGGCTAGCGAGGAGAAGGGTAATTTTTGTAGGTTGGCGCTCATTTGAAAAAATTTATGTTTCATTATAAAATTTTGCCTTTAGGTGAAGCTATTTTAAAAAAAAAAATTAATTCAAAATAATTTTGGTAATTTGAATTGATCAAAAGTCTTAATGGCTTATTAATTAAAAATCTTGAAAAATAGGTAATGGAGATTGAGTACTTCTAAGATCTATATTGATACAATAAAACTTAGAAATATACTATATCAATTAGAAATAAGTTTATAAAAAATTTGAAAATGTTTTGAGACTCCTAAACTCTTGGTAAAAAGGGGTAAAATACTATATAATAATAATAAATTAAAAAGAAATCACCAATTTTTTTGGGCACCGTGATTATAATCACTGGAATTTGTATTTTTTTTAATTAAAAATCTAGTGAGTCCTCGTATATCAATTGTCTAAAATAGTTAGTGAATTCTTATGTAAAACAAGGGGCCAATGTTCGAATCTTGCCAACTCAAATATTCGGAGTAATGCTTTTGATAATTTCTTTTAGTTTTATCCCTGCATCTTATATTTTTTACATAGAATTTATTAACCTGTAAAAAATAATTTTATCAAATGCTTCATTTTGTACTGAAATTATAGGATATATAATATATTATC
>MKEJ01040510.1:0-14207 GCA_001753735.1 Embelia ribes
GGGTACTGTGGCTCGGCGTGTGGCAAGCCCAAAATCCGGTTCTTTCCTCTTCTTCATCGCCTCCTTGGTGATCTTCCGTGGGTGTGTATATGCGTGTGTATATATATATATATATATATATGTATGTATCATTGATATAGGATATTGTTTAAGCTTTCTTTGAGGATTGGATTTGTTGAATTGGCTCAATTGGATGTTTTGAGGTTGGAAAGGATCTGCGTAGGACAATCGTGTACCGAAACTGTACCGTGGATATGGATTTTGTGTTGCTAATCCTGTTTTTCCAGAGAATATACCGGCATTTCTAATTTTATTTCTGAATCCCAAACCTTTTATTGTACCGTATAGAATAGAGATGGGTGGCATCGATCTTTCTGAAAACTCATTTTTGTGCATAAAAAAATATTAATATATAAAAGTAATACATTTTAAAAAAAATATTTTTCCTATATACAATTTGTTTAAGCTTTCTTTATGGATTGGATTTGTTGAATTGGCGAAATTGGATGTTTTTGGCTATGGATTTTGTGTTGTTAATCCTGTTTTTCGAGAGAATATATCGGTATTTCTCATTTTATTTCTGAATCCCATTTTCAAGAAAAACCTTTTATTGTACTGTACGGAATAGAGATGGGTCCTATCGGTCTTTTTCAAAACTCATTTTTGTGCATAAAAAAATATTAATATATAAAAGTAATAAATTTTTAAAAAGTATTTTTCCTATATACAATTTGTTTTATTTTGATGCGGAAAAAATTTATATTTAGTAGAGAAATTGTGAATAGTAATTTTTTGGGTAGAGAAATTTACTCTAGTGTTTTTATAGAAAACTTTTTGGAAGTAAAAAGATTGATGTGGTAGATTTCTCATATCAATTTCTCATTTGAGAGATTATAGGGGGATTAGAAAGACTGGCGCGAATTCTCTAACAGGATATGTTATCTGTTTTTACAATTTATGTACATAGTTTTATGTTTGATATTTGGCCACATGGCAGTTGTTCTTTAAAAGAAATGAATTTTTTTATCCGTTTCAAATGAATTACATGTGAAATTTATAATCTTGGATAAGGATGATGTCTTTTCGCCTTACTCTCGCTTACTTCTCATTTCTGGCTTCTGGCCTCCATATGCTCCGCTCAACCCATTGTATACGTATCTATACAGATGTATATACGTGATGAACCCATCAATTTGGTCGCCTTTTGTTTGAAGACTCGTTCTTGATTTGATTTATTTTTTCATTGAATTTGTTGGACTGGCTCAAGTGCGTGTTTTGATGTTTGAACAAGTCTCAATTGTTCTGTAGATTTTTTTTTTTTCATTTTTTTAACGAATTACATGTGAATCATAATCTTGCATAAATAATGATGTGATTATGCACATATGTATTTTTATCAGAGGAATGATATACGTACACGAATTTATGTACAGCTGTAGCTACATCTTATGTTTCAAATGAATTACTTGTGTATTTATAAACTTGATAAAGGTGATGTCTTTTTGATGATTGTGTAAGCACCATTACTTACATAAAATGAACCCCTCTATTTGGTTGCTACCCATTATTGTCGGGAAAATTTCATAGCCTTTTGTTCGATATCTCCTTGTTTTATTTTATTTTTATTCCTTGAATTTGTTAAGTTGGCTCAATTGGTGGTGTTTTGAGGTTTGAACACGTGAAGATTGTTCTTTGATAGAACTGAATTTTATTACTATTTGTTTCAAATGAATTACATGTGACTTTTAATCTTTCATAAACATAATATCTTTTTCTTTTTTGTCATTGTATACGTATCTATTCATACATATAAATGAACCCCTCAATTTGGTTGTTAATCATTACTGTCTGGACGAATTCTTAGTTGTTGTTTTTTTATATCTCGTGCTTATTTTATTTCTTTTATTCCTTGAATTTGTTGAATTGGCTCCATTGGATTTTTGGATGTTTGAGCACGTGATGGTGGTTCTTTAAAATCTTGCATAAAGATGGTGTCTTTTTGATGACTATATACATATCTATGCATATTCATAATGTACCCCTCGATTTGGTTGACACTCATTATTGTTGGGACAAGTATTAACCTTTTTTTGATATCTCATTCTTGTTTTATTTTTTTATTCCTTGAATTTGTTGAATTGTCTCAGTTGGGTGTTTTGATGCTTGAACACGGGATGGTTCTTTAAAGGAAATGAAGTTAATTACTTGTTTCAAATTATTTACATGTGTATCATTATCTTTTATAAAGATGATGTGTTTTTTTTTATTATTGTTTGAACATTTATTTGAATTATGGCACCACTGACAAAGGCTCTTATCGAAAATGACTGGTTATTTTATCTCAGATTCGTTGCTAACTTAATATTGCTAAGTGTTATAGCATCTCCTTAGCGTTTTTAATGAATATGTACACGGAAATTGTAAGGGATTAATTATTTTCAGTTAATATGGCTGCTTGAGGCCATTTCAATTGCAATTTTTGGTTTTGAATTAAACCCTTGCGTTGAGTGCACGATCACAAGAGAATTATTAATAAATAGTATATCTTTATTATTTTAAGCGGTCATTGAATTTCGAGTGACTTGGAAACTCATAAAAAGAAGTCTTTTTGATGAATATTCGAGCAGTTGTTTATCACTGACACATGCTGTTATTACTTAGGGTTGTGCTTTAGTGATTGAATCCCATTTGTATTAGTAATTATTATTGTAAAAATTTATCATAAGACAGATGAAAGTGCAATAAAGTGGAGTAATATGTATACCATTAATAGACCGAGTTATTATGTCTTTTTTTTATTTGGTTTACAATGAGATGTGGCGTCGTTTCTTTTTTAGGTTGACAAGGAAGCAGTTATAGACTGGGTGTTATCGCTGCAAGCTCATCCGAAGAACGAAGCGGAACTAGAAAATGGTAAAAAAATTTGTAATTTTTTTCTCGCTGGATAATACTAGTTTCTTATTAATGCTTACTGTTTAATGCCATGGCTGTGTTGCGGCAGAGCAATTTTATGGTTTCCATGGTTCCAGAAGTTCTCAATATCGTCAAGCCGATGATGCAGTATGTATACGCGTGAAATTTCCAAGACTCAAATTTCCTATTTTCCTTGTCATATGTTTTTGCCATTAACGTATAGCTTCGGTAACGCAATTAAATATGTTGCCAGATTTGGGTCCCTAATAATAGTCATTTGGCTAGCACATATTCTGCTCTAGCAATTCTGAAGATTATTGGCTACGACTTGTCGCTTCTTAATTCTCAATTAATATTGAAGTCAATGAAAAACCTCCAACAGCCCGACGGAAGGTGAATATGCATTTTGCGCACTGTAATCCTATTAAAAAATTAATATTTTGTAAAATTTGCTTAAATTTGTTGGCTTATTTTGCATGCCTATATAGACATTCTTGTTCTTTCTTGTAACTTCTTGTCTCCGTTCATTGCAGTTTTATGCCTATCCATACCGGGGCCGAGAGAGACCTTAGATTTGTTTACTGCGCGGGTAAGAAGTTAGATAATGATGAACTTTTAAGCTTTTTGAATTGAACTTTTGTTTAATCAAAAACCAAGTACACCTAATCAATGTCTATCAGCTGCCATCTGTTCGATGTTTGAGAACTGGAGTGGCATGGATCGGGAACTTGTGAAGGAGTACATATTAAGTTGCCAGGTTTGACATTTTGTATTCTTGATTTTGGTGCTATTTATTTGGTCACACATTGGAAAAAAATTGCATGTAAAAGCTAAAAGGAAAATGATTCAGGTACCAAAAAAAAATGTAATGGAACCATACAACCACCTATTTAGTTAGATCCCGTGGGTTAATGTTATTCTCATAGAGAAACTTAATGCACAGAGGCCTTATTTGGATGCTCCTAAAAGTAGGGTGCTTTTGTACTTTTTACTTAAAAGTAAAACTGTGGATTTGGTGCAACAAGAAAAAGTATACTCATTTATACTTTTGAGACATAAAAATATACTTATGTAGAAGTAAAAATTTTGATACTTTTTCCATAAAAGATGCTTCTTTCATATTTTACGCTATTATCAACTACTTTTCATAATTACTACAAAAAAAAGTATACTTTTTCTAAATTTTACCGAACACACTATAAATTTAAAAATTTTACGCAAAAGTATACTTTTCTACCTACACCAGAAAAGTATACTTTTGTACTTATAAAATCCAACCAAACGAGCCCAGTATGTTGATACATAGGTGTTTATACATTTCATGTGCATGATTTTCTGTTCTTATATTGTTTCGAAAAAATGTTATCATCTCACATTCAAAAGTTCTGCTTTTGCAGTCGTATGATGGCGGCTTTGGTTTGATTCCTGGATCAGAATCTCATGGTTAGCATACCAAAATTAAGAAACACTTTTTTCATGATCCATTGATGTTATCTCAATATGTTCTTTACATGCTGTAAATAATGAAAGCATGGATGACTAAAATTTTGCACCGAAACGGAAAAACCCTTTATTACTAGTGAATGGAAAAGCTAACAGAATGTTTCTGTTTTCTATGTTTCGTAAGTGCTGTTTAATTCTTATGAAAATATTTTGTATTAGTGGCACAGGTGGGGCAACGTACTGTGCTGTTGCATCTCTTCGGTTGATGGGATTTATAGAAGATGATTTACTGTCGAAAAGTCCATCCTCTTGCATCATAAATGTGCCGTTGCTTTTGGATTGGGCCGTGCAGGTTTATTTCCTCATTTTCACGAGCGTACAAACCTAGAAGGCCATTTAATCTCCATCTTCTTGATTTCGTTTTTCTTGAATAAATCGTATTACTCGTGACTATCTTCTACCTGGGAAATAGCCTCTCTGAAAATAAGAAGAAGGTTGTTCATATCATACCCTCCCCACATCCCAGAGCTTTGTGCGCTGTAATGTCCATATATATATACACACACACACACTCGTGACTATCTTCTCTTCTCTTGGTGGTTATATCTCTCTTCTTTCCTTGTTTAGAGGCAAGCATGTGACGGTGGATTTCACGGTCGGCCCAACAAGCCTAGCGATACATGTTACGCCTTTTGGTAAGTTTTACGACTACCGTGTCTAAATGAGAAACTTAGTTTGAATTTTGTGGTTTAATAATTTGGTGATATCTCTGGCAGGGTGGGAGGTGTTTTGAGATTACTCGGGGCTCACAAACTCATTGATGAGAATGCTTTACGCCAATTTTTATTCACTTGCCAATCTAAGGCGGTCCGTGTTTCGATCATCAATATATAATGTCCGCTTTTCTTTTTCTTTTTTATCGATAAATATATGTAATGTTTTGTATTGTGGTTTTTTGTGCTTCAGTATGGTGGCTTTAGTAAATTCCCGGGAGAGCTACCGGACATTTACCACTCGTACTATGGATTTTGCGCGTTCAGTCTACTCGAAGAGCCCGGTGTGAACCCTATCTGTGTCGGACTTGGATTAACATATGACGGTATCGATGCTATTGGTTTCTAATTTGAAGGTGTTTCTTCATTCGGAGGATCATGAGGTCGCAAAATTTCTTCATTTTTTTCACAATTGTACCCTATAATGATATCGTTTGTATTTTAGTTATTTTTTTCCCGGGATATGTTTATCCGAGTAAGTGTTATGGACCTTCTTTGGTAATTATTCGGTCATAGAATTTCTTCTAACTTGTTTTCTTTCTTTATGTTTTTCCTTGAATAATTTGTTTGTGATAATTATTTGGTACATGTTTTGCGTTTTTTTTAATTTTTGCAGCGCCTGAATTACAAATTCTCCTCATGTTTGTAGTTTTGCGAGTATTCGGTGCTCAAACGTTGTAATTTAATCTTACTCGAGGCTTGGGAATTCTGTGTTAATTTATGTATAATCTTCAGGACATTGTGAATTTATTTTTGTTTTTGTGGAAAGATTGAGTTTTTACAAGTTTTTAGTTCTGGCTCGAACATATGAAAACTAATTCAAAACTTGCCCAAGAAAATAATTCAAAATATTTAGCAAAAAGGTTAATTTATCTTTTGTTTCAGAAGTTACCTATAGTGATCTTATGGGAGATAAAAATTATTGATTTTCACATGTTGCACGTGTCTTTTTGTGACAATTATTTATGTGAAAGTTGTTTTAATATAATTTCCGGACTGCCACTCTTGGAAGGTAGTAATAGCATTTACACTAGTCTTTTTTATTCAATTTCTAATCTCACTTACAAGAAATTCATTTATGCCATTAAAAATTCAGATTTTAGAAATTATTAGAACCAATCTTTCTAAATTTGTTGAAAATATTATTCAAATAATCATATGATATATAAAATGTGAAAAAAAATAATTTCCCTAATCTTAACCAGGATTTTATATTTTTGGTGGGAAAGAAATACTTTTTCCAAGAAATGGCTACTATGGTTGCAATCATAGAATTGGATAAAAAAATAAAAATTCAAATTAAAGAGCTTTTTACAATGCCGATATATATTATTATGCTTGACTAAATGTAAAGTAATAAAAAATAATCTCAACCTAGAATCAAGACATATGTGCATACAGGAGAGAAGAAGGGGATAGTCAAAAAGGGTTGCTGCCTTGGGTCATTTATATAGCAATTATGTATGAATTTTGAAAATTTTTGTTAATTTTATCATGTGAACCCTTACTGAAAAACATATATACGACTATTATCGCAATAGACGTAATCACATTTATTTACTCGATAAAGAGCAAAAGTAGAAGAAGAAGAAGAAAATAAAAGAAAAGAAGCCCTCGCAACATAAAATGAGTTAAATTCGTTAGACAAGTTTCCAAGATTCTTTACATACTATTGCAATATCATTCTTTACGAGCCTAAAAGTAATATGTACATCGATAGCACAATATAACGTGAATGTGAAGCGTCTTTGTCTAACAATTCATAAACCAAATTTCGACTCTAGTGAGGCAAAACAGTTCTTCATTTGAACAAGTTATAATTGCCACCATCCCGATGGCATAAAATTTCCCCTTTGCAAACAAATGTAAAAGCAAGGGAGCTCGATTAAGGAGAAAGTGAGATGGACTATCAAATAGAGTGCTCATTTTAAAATTTACAAAATAGGAAAAAGAATATTGACTAAATGTAGAAGGATTGAGTTTACCAAAATTGCGTTGCTACTACTTTTGCTTATGTTGCGTCTCAATGCTCCACATATTATCTGATATCAATTTAGGGAACTGTCTCATTACACTAGTGTGGCATATTGAATTTGTAACCTTCGAAAACAAAATAACCGGATGCTCATGAATTTTACTTGAGATTGATGAAAATTGATTCTTAATTGGTATCTATGTGTCGATTAGTGAACCAAAAACTTTTAATTGGGCATTAGCTAGGAAGCACCGACTTTCCAAAATGGGTATTGTGTCCGAATCAAACACGTATCGGACTCATATATTCTGCGTACACTTTGAAATATATGTCTGACATGTCACATTGTAAGTCCAATTAATTATTTAAATTTTGGATATATAACGGACTTATTTCGGACTTACTATGGACATGGCCAAAATAATTTTTAATTTTTTCTTACTTCGTCATTAATTATATTTTCACACATAGTTATAAATTTTTGCGATTTAAATGAATCACGATTCAATAATAGTCACATTTGTGTGTTTTTTTTAGTAGAAATGGGATTTTGTCTTGAAAACTAACGAAACACCAATGTTCAATTTATGGGTTATTATACGAGTAGTCCCCATTGTTTTGATTAAAATTCTATTTTGTCGGCGTAGTTTTGACTGCAATAGTAATATTTCCAAATTTTAGAAATATTATAAACAGAGACAAATAATTTAAGAAATGTTTACATAATGGAAATCGAGAAAAAAGGTTCATTTTACCTAAAGAGAGTTTACATTGTTGCAAGATAATCAATCACAAATTAAAAAGAAAAGATTTTTTACAAGAAAGCATAATTACAAGTTTAAACTGTTTAAACAATTGAGTAAGCAAAAAATTTAAATTAATAATTCAATTAGTAGAGATTTTCAATGAAACAACTAAATTTTATAATCCCAAAACTGATACTATAATATTTGTGTTATATATTTCGTATATTTTTCTAATTAATATGGTGTATACCATAAAAGTTAAACATATGCTTTAATATTTTTATAATTAATCAATTTATTGCCACATAATTCTTCAAGCTAAATTTACAAATTACTCAAAAAAAAATTCTTATATACGGCATCTTACTAGTGTAATTATAAAATAAAAATGAGCCATTTTTGTAAGGATAGGAACATAAGATCAAACAATAATAGCACAGTTGAACACCAAACACATGTTAACCATGTTATTACATTAAAGTACTAATGATACAAAATAACATAAGCAATAAAAAATAGAAACGCACAGTTACAAAAGAATTATACTTACTTAAAGCGAATATCTTGTTTTTTCAAATGAAAAAATAGGCGAAAACTTGATATAAAATTTTCAAAAGAAAACTTCCACAAATTTGAATTGAAATGTTAATATAACAAGATTAATATGTTAAATATCTACAAATTAATTTTTAGATATAATAAATAACCAAGTTACTGGGCATCGGTAGGGATTTGCAAATTACCGGTTAAACCGAAAACCAAATAGAACTTAACTCATCCGTTTTTTTTTTTAATTTCGGTCTAGTTCGGTTTTGTAGATTTAAAAATTTTGATTTTTTCTATTCGGTTTTGATTTTAATATTAAATTTTTTGGTTCAACCGAACTAAATAGGTTTGGTTCGGTCTTGTAGAGTTAAAAATTTGATTGTTCCGGTATATATATATATATTTTTTTTTGAAATTTGGTTTTTCATTTTGGAACCGAACAGAACCAACTTATTCAGTTTGAATTGGTTCAATTTTTTATTTATGACATTCAGTTAGTTCTACTTTTTTGGGTTCAGTTCGGCTTGTAATTGAACCTACCAATGTACTCCCAAAGCCATTGTATTATACGAAACATGAGAATTAATTTAAAAATATTGTCAATAATTAGAAAAAGTCGCCCTCATATATGCATAATCATACTATGGTAATACATCTTTTGGGAAATTTAAAGAACATATTTTAAATCTACTTTTGTGACAAATGAAAATTTTGTTTCTATTTATAAAACTCCTAATTCGGAAATTACTACCACGTCAACCTTAGTTCAATGAATCTAATTTCCTAATTACGACAAGGGAAAAAAGGAAAAAGATGGAAGAGATTAAAAGGGGAAAGATTAATTGGAGAATGGTGATATATGTATATATATACATATGCATATATATATATATATATATATATATAGGTAAGTAATTCGATTGGGTTGAAGACGAAAACATATATATACGTAATCTTTGTGTCTCTTCCGAGCTCTTGTTCTCTCTCTCTCTCTCTCCAATGTTTTCTCCATCTCAAGCTAGCCTCCTCCTCCACAAACAGCTCAAAGGTACTACTAAATTCTACAATTTCATTCAATTATACGGTTTGATATTGAATTCAATTATTTATTTATTGAATTTATTCGGTTTTAAGGTTTTATATTGAATGCAATTATGTATTCTTCAATATTCAATTTTAGGGTTTTATGTTGAATGTGATTATGTATCTATCTATTGATCGTCTATCTCAGATCTCTGTAAACACCCTGTGGATGGATTCTCGGCGGGTTTGGTTGATGAGAAGAACATTTTCGAATGGAGCGTCACCATTATCGGCCCACCCGATACCTTATAGTGAGTGTTTAGTTGATTTATTTTGTAAAGATTTAATTTTTACTGATTGAGATTAGATTTTGGAGTTAAGATTTGTTGAAATTTGGTCTAATAGAGTGATGGGTCTGTAATTTATGTTTGCTTTAGTGTGTATTTGGATTTAGGCGATTTAAGTGTTTTTTTTTTTGGGTGTTTGAATTGGGGAGGTGGGCTATAAGAATCTGATTTTTGGTCTTCAGGGTGTTAGTCATGCGGAATGGTTGCAGTTAAATAAATTTTTTTTTTGGTTCCTTTTATGGTGTTAATTGGCGAAAGGTTCAAAGTTTTAATTTTTAAGCTTTCAATTGTAGCTCGAGCTTAGGATTGTTATGATCAACAAATTTTCCGGGTATGTGTACAATTTGGCATATCGAATGTTTTTTTTAATCAATGGGATTGTGGCCTTTAATTGGTTTGTCGGTATGTCCTATTTCGGTTTGGTTTAGTTTTATGGCCTCGTGAGTGGCCGAAGCTTGTTCATAACTGCGTAATTTAGGCATTATCGGTTGTCATTTACACTTTTTGTCAAGTGTTGGTCATTCGGATTAGGTTCACTCAATCTTGTGTTATACTGTAACATGATGTTAACAATTAATAAGATTTTCTACTAAACTTGCCACAGGCAAATGCACTATTTTTCTTCTTCTTCTTCTTCTTCCAATTTCATCTAGTTTCGGGGGTTACTATGAAAACAAAATGATTATTCTTTGTCCTTGAATATAAGATTTGTGGCTATACTCGTTTGCTTATGTTTGCTCTTTATTCCTCTAATTGATGCTATATGTACCTTATATTGGTATGCGTGTTCCCTTGTCAAATATTGCAGTGAAGGAGGATTTTTCAATTCGATCATGACCTTTCCATCAAATTACCCAAACAGCCCTCCAACTGTGAGATTTACTTCCGAGTTGTGGCATCCTAATGGTAAGGGGTACTTTCCGTTTTTATATTACTATATATTGTTATATAGTGTTGTTGCTCTATGCTGATATTTTTCTATTACGGATACAGTTTATCCCAATGGAAAAGTTTGCATTTCTATTCTTCACCCACCTGGAGACGACCCAAATGGCTATGAACTTGCAAGCGAACGTTGGACGCCAGTTCATACGGTATGATAGACTTCGTTTTTTATTGTTGATATAAATCGTACTTGTTTCTTGCTATCTATTTGCTGCCCAATTTTAGATCTAGTTGTCTTGTTGTTCCCTTTCTGTGAACATCTGTAATCGATAGTTCAATGTAAGGTTAAAAGGCTAATTTTTTTTCATTTTTCAGTATCTCCACTTTGTAGCTAATCTGGCTTTAATTTTCAAATGCTTACAATCGGTTCTTTCTTTACTATTTTCCGCATATTTACCTTTTTAGTATTCCTTGCCACCATGATGGTCTTTGTATCAAGTGATTATTGCGACCATTTCAATTTTCATAGATTTAAGGGTACAAAGAATGACTCTTTGCCATGACTTGTTGAGGTCTCAGGCAGACCGAGTTTTCTTATTAGTAATATGAACCTTGAAGAAGCTTATGTAAAGCTTCCGAGAAAGTTGCAATAGTTTATTAAGGACGACTCTTTGCGATAAATTCAATATAGATTGTGCTTTCTTGGATATACGATAACATGAAGTACTTGAAAGCCTCAAGCACTAACTTATATATAGTCCTTAATTTGAATCGCGTGTGCAGGTCGAGAGCATAGTTTTGAGTATCATATCAATGCTTTCAAGCCCTAATGACGAGTCTCCCGCGAATGTCGAAGCTGCAGTAAGTATCCATTTCTTTGTTTCTTTCAACATTTATATATGATTATCCGTACGTCATTTGTTTACTTTGTCTAAATTTGTTGTGTTTTTAAAAATTTCCAAAACCATTTTTTGATTGCAGAAAGAATGGAGAGAGAGAAGAGATGACTTCAGGAAGAAAGTCAGCCGATGCGTGAGAAAATCACAAGAAATGTTATGAAAAATAATTTGCTGTTTGCGTTCAATGTGTCGTGTGACAGAAAGGCATCGTGTTTGAAAGGGCGTGAGACTATTTATTTTGCTTTTAATGTAGAAATATATTCGTCATGTTTTGATTTGTATCCATTCTCTATGTTCTTTTCGATAGACATAATTTTCTGAAAATGTGCGACGTTTTTGTTTTCATTTCTTACTGGGATAAAATTCTGTCTTGGTTCAACTTCGAAAATAGGTAAGCATTGGAGATAGTTTAACCACCTCTGCTTAAAAATATTAGTAATTGTAACCATATTTTTCATTCCATAACAGTAATAGTCATTACAATTATGGGTGAGTATTTGGGTATATCCGATCCGAATTACTCGAAAAAAAATCGAGATTTTTGAACCCGAATTATCCGAACCTAAAATTTCCGAACCCGAATTAAAAATAAGAAACTTGAACCCGAACTGAATCCGAATCAAACTAAAACCCGAACCCGAATTACCCAAATTACCCTAATCGAACCCAAATTATATACATAAAATGACATCGTTTCTTATATTAATATAATATAAAACAATATAATTCAGGTAATTCAGATCGGGTATGCAAATTTCGAATTTGAGAATCTGAATTTTTTTCTCCCCTGATCCTATGAACCTCCTCATGATCAATAAAAATAACATTAGTCAGATGTGCGAAAACTGCTCGAATACGGTGGTCATCCAAATAAAAAAATACTTTGATCAAACGAAAGTACGTATCGAGATAGATTAGAATCAATCTATGCCAACCACACCACTTACTTCTGGCAAATTACAACCTTTGTGTTGCGAATGCCCTAATGTTGCTATTAAAAGTACGTAAAGAGTCACAAATAATAACATATTAGAGAGCATTAAATTTTCCATATCGAATAAATATAATAAATTCTCATGGTGCATAATGTGCTGCTCTCCTTACTGCTAACGAGCCCTTTTAATAGCAAGTGATTGACTGTTATTTGACGTTGTATTATGACCCAAATTCGGTAATCATATTATTATTGATTATTACTTTATCCATCTGACTAATAGACTTACTCTCGAAGGGTGGGGATTAGTCAATGTTGCACAAGCTTGTCTGACCCAAAGCTCAACCTAAAAAGGACAAATTTCTATCACAATATACAACTCAAGATAGGCTTGAATCGGATCGATGCCAACCACACCACTTTGGGTAAATTACAATTTTGCGTCCAAGACTATTTCTATTGCCCTAATGTTACTATTAAAACACACATGAGAATAGCAATAACAGGCAACTAATGTTTAATTTAATTACAAGTAATCATCTACCCATTACTATTTACACATTTTTTTTCATACTTTACCCTATTATTTTTTTAATTATTTTACCTTCTTCTTAAATTTGAAAAAAACTCAATTGTACCATTTTCATATACTCTCTACTATAAATTGATAATATTGTTTATAAATTTTTATTCATATTTAACTCTCTAATTTTTTGTTCATAGTTTTTCCTTTAATTAAAATTGAATTAATGCACAAACCTAAAGCAAAAGAGTGTTTTACACATTGTGTTACTATTTTAATCTCTTAAATTTTTTTTCCTATTTTATCCTCTTATTGTAATTTTAAAAAATATCAAATCTTGCCCTATTCATCTACAATCTACTATAAAAGAACATGTGTATTACATATTTTTGTTCCTATTTAACTCTTATTTTTCTTCTTCTTTTACCGTCTTATTAATATTTAAAAAAGTGCCCAACAGTACTCTATTCATTAATTTTCTTTTATAAAAGCACAAATGTGTATTTAAACATTTTTTTTTGTATTTTACCTTTTTATTTTGTGTATCTATTTTATCATCGGGTGTTTTATATAATTTCCCCCTCTTTTACCCTCTTATTTTTTGTTACAATTTATCCTCTTATTAAACTTTTAAAAAATCTCATTTATGTGCCTTATTCATGTCTATTATCAATTTTACCCGTTACGTAACACAATCCGACCCTATTCGGAAAAAATATATCTGACCCTACCCAAAATCCGAGTTCTACCTGGTTCCAACCCTATCCATCAAATACCAGGTAAAGTAACGGGTTTAATCTCTATACCCGTGCGCCCGACCTAATAGCCAACCCAACCTACCCGACCTGAGTTTAGTTTTTATTTAGCTAATATTATAAAATCTTAAGTCATATTAATCCTTAAAAAAAGCTAAGGTATATATTAAGGATAACAAAAATATAAATACATTATTTGAATAATAAGGTAAACCCGACCCTACCCGATCCGATACGCGAAGCTATCCTCAAGGAGAGCGAGTAGGGTAGGGTATAGTATGAGTATGCATTTTTTACCCTTTTTCCCAACCTGAACTGATCCAAAAAATTCTCTTGCCCAAGTTTGTCGCGCCCCGAATCCTGCTAACCCAAGGATGCGAGCCTGTATAAAAATAAAGGAAAATGGAATACTATCTAAGTCACTTCTTCCACAACTCATTCTACA
>MKEJ01040512.1:0-12507 GCA_001753735.1 Embelia ribes
TATTTATTTTTTATTTTTATAATTGCGGCAGGTCAAGGGATGAGTGACGGCAAGAAGGCTTTATATCATTGCAATTATTGCAACAAAGACATCTCTGGAAAGATCCGGATCAAGTGTTTTGTATGTCCTGACTTTGACCTTTGTATTGAGTGCTTCTCTGTAGGAGCTGAGGTGACTCCTCACAAAAGCCATCATCCATATAGGGTCATGGTTAGTGTCTTCATCCAAATTTCTTTTTCCATGATTTTCTTTTCACGTACATGATATTCTTTTGTTTTTTGGGTCCCCAATTCCAGAATTGCCACTTTGCTGTTTTTGTGTTTGCAAAGCGCTGATGTAAAAATAAACTACATGTAACCGCCCATTTCAACCTTTTGCTACAGTTTTTTCCCTTTGCTTCATATCGTCAGTATACCATTTGTGGATTTAATATATATTTTTTGAATTTGCAATTTTATTGTGTTTTTGTCACATATGCTTCACATCACAATTTGTTTCAGCCTTGCATCGTAATTTACTTAGTGACTTCTTCTTCCTCCTATTGGGCATAAATACAATTCATCTATGACGTAGCTATAGTATATTATTTTACATTAAAAAGTGTGTTTATGATATTTTACTTGTTCCTTTCATTTTCTTTTTACAGGACAATCTTTCATTTCCTCTATTTTGTCCTGACTGGAATGCAGATGAAGAGATTTTGCTCGTAGAGGTCGACATTAAATTTGAATTAATACTTTTATATTTTTTGAGAGAAATTAATACTTTTTTATAATTGCAATCTACTAGCAACTCATTGTCCTACTCATTTTCTTTAGGGTATCGAAATGTATGGATTAGGAAACTGGACTGAGGTCGCAGAGCATGTTGGGACTAAAAGCAAAACAGCGTGTATCGAGCATTATAATGAATATTACATGAATTCTCCATGTTTTCCTCTTCCGGTATGACTGTCATTATCCTCTTAATTTATAGACTCTACCCGATATTTGCAATTGTAGTGATCTCTCACCCACTGTGACTTTTGTAGGACATGTCTCATGTTATGGGAAAGAATAGAGAGGAACTCCTTGCTATGGCTAAGGAGTTTGGTGAAGTCAAGAAAGGTTAGACTTTCAATACTTAGTATTTAATTTGCGGATGGAAAATGATGATCTTTGTATAAAAGTAGTATTTTTTCCCCTCATTGAGAATGAATGCAATAATTTTGATGCATGTGTGTTTTCAGGAACTCCCGCGCTAGGGGAGAGTTTGAAAGAAGATCCATCTCTATCTGCTAGAGTGAAGTATGTAGCTTACATATCCCTCAATGTTCTTTTAAAAAGCATTTTTTTCCTCTTCATTCTGAATTTCATTTATATAATTGCTTATACATTTATTTGGCATGGCTGACAGGATTGAAGATCAACGGAAGGAGGGGTCAGCTGGTCGATCCTCATCAAGCTTAAGCTCAGGTACGAAAAACAGAATTTCTGGACGTGGTAACTGATCGAGCTTAGTGTTGGTTTCATGGAATCTTTTTTACATGTAAACTGATTTTTTCCAAATCAGATATAGGTGTGTCTGCGGGTGTAAACAGTAGCACATCCACTGGTGCAGTTCTGAGTCCATCCCAAAATAAGGATGGTTTTGATAGAAACAAAGTGGAAGGTAGAACTACTGATTCTGTTTCGTGTTGATCATTATTTTGTATTCATTTTAGTAGCCATTTCTTTTATTTATTTATTTATTTGGGCACCAGTTATTTAGGTTTCATGCCTATTCTACTTTGACTATTTTAAGTCACATCTTCTGGCTCATGATTGAATTTCTCATCTGTTTATATATGAAATCCTTTTGGCTTTGCTTCAAAATGATTGTTGGTTCAGAAATTGATGTAGGAAAATGTGTTTGTCTTATTGAATCTCAAAATAGTTTTTCACCTTAAGTTTAGGGACTAATTAGAATGTGTTTTTCTATGAGAATCTAAGTGACCTGACGACAATGATTTCCATTGTTTTGTAAAATGAATCTTCTGCTATTGCCTGAAAATGTGGAAACCTTGTGTTTTCTGTAATTACTGCGTATATTGTTTTATCTAATCACTGTGGAAGATTCTCGTGTAGATAGGAGCATTGGAGAGAAAAAGCCTAGGACATCTGGGGAAGATGGTCCTTCAGTGACAGAATTGAGTGGGTATAACTTCAAGAGACAAGAATTTGAGGTTGAATATGATAACGATGCAGAGCAGCTTTTGGCAGACATGGAATTTAAAGAAACAGATTCAGAGGCTGAGCGCGAAATAAAACTGCGAGTTTTGCGCATCTACTCAAAAAGGTAATTTTTCACCCCTTTTCTTTTGGTTGTCTCATGTAAAAGAAGTCTTTCTTGTGTGGGTGAGTTAGTATATTCATAAGTAGGTAGGTACATTTGATAAAAAGTGGAATACAAAAAAAAAAAAAGGTCAAATTTGTTATACCTATTTGAGGTTGAAGGAAAAAATAGGTGAAAGTAGAATAAGTTGATTAGTAAAAATAATTACGTACTTATTTACTCATCTAATTTCTTCTACTTTTCAGTACCGTAAGTATGAAAATAATTAGACCTGCCAAAGTCATCTCTACCTTCACTAAGAGAACCAATAAGATTTATAATATCTCGATTTTTAGCAACTCTAAGGAGATGACTTCTTATTTTGATTGAATGTTTGGCTGAGTTTTTGCCTTATTTTATCAGCAGTGGCCATCCTGATTGTCCTAAAGAATTTGGTTTATAATTGTTTATTTGCAATATTCCTTTGACGCTAACAAATGTTTACTTATCCAAAATAATTCTTCTTCTTATACTTTTGATCCCTATATTTGATCTGGAATGTTGCAGGCTTGATGAGAGGAAGCGCAGGAAAGATTTTATTTTGGAGAGGGGTTTACTTTACCCTGATCCTTTTGAGATCAGCCTGTCACCTGAAGAGAAGGAAATATGTAAGCGTTACAGGGTTTTTATGCGATTGCATTCGAAAGAAGAGCATCAAGATCTCCTCAAAATTGTAATCGAGGAACACAGAATTCTGAAAAGAATACAAGATCTTCAGGTCTAACACATGCCATGCTATTAAACGCATTATGCTTCTGTCTGCGTACCTGATTGAAAAAACTATACTATATGATCATAATATCATATAATTGGTTACAAATCATTTGTGATGTGTTATGTGTCAAAATACTTGAAACTTTGTATCGTTTTTGCTACTTTAGTCTTCTCTCCAAGTCTCATGACATTTGAGACTGTGATGTTAAAACTTTAGTAGCAGTTTTAACAAGAAAATATGTTTGAACTCATGTACTAACACCTACATATAAATATATAATACACATGAGATACCCAAATTTTCTTGATATATAATCCCCTTGTTCCCGAATGTAACCTTTAGCGTTTTCCAATCCCATTAACTGTTTTGTGCTTATAATGTGTTATCTTGATTACTATATGAGTTTTCTATCTAAGTCTATAGTTTTTTTTAATCTATAATGTTAAAAAGCTTTAGTAATAAGTATCAAGGTGAATATGCTTGATTTCATGAACTACCTACCTACAAGCATTTGTTATCCAAAACATTCTCATTTCTGGTCCTGGTGTTCCCAAATGCAATCCAATTTGGAAGCTTTGTGCATTGGGCTAACCTTATATATATATATATATATATATATAAAGAGATTTATTGTTTCGTGCATTTAACATGTTCTCAACTCTTTATTTAGACAATTATTTTCTGTGCAGGAAGCTCGAGCTGCAGGCTGCCGCACATCTGCACAAGCTGAAAGATACATTGAGCATAAGAGGAAGCATGAAGAAGAAGAAAACGCTCGTAGAGTGAGAGACACGGCTCAGGCTGCCCCTAATGGTAAATTCTTGCAGAGGGCGAGTCACCTTAAAGGTGAATCTGAAAGTAGCCCTAGGGGAAATGCTCGTGGGCCAGCCTTATCACCTCTTGGCAAGGACTCTTCCTCAACAAGTGCCGGACAAGCAATCACAAGCTCATTTGATAGTTGGGACGTGAATGGATTTCCCGGGGCAGACCTGCTCTCCGAAATTGTAAGATTGTTTTGCTCCCTTTTCTTTTTTTTTCTGTTGATACGCCTTAATGGCTGTTCTTTTGATTGGCAAATGCAGACACACCCGGAATTTGTTGGAAAATTTCCAGAATTAGAATTATAACACACAATGGTGGACCTCTTGCCTTCCATTAGGACCTCGCTCAGGGGCAAATGGGCCAAATTGGGGGCTTGATACAAAAACTATCTACAGAGGCCTTCAAAAAAATTTATTTCATTACAATGTTAGAAGTTAATCTTCTCCATCTTTTCAAAATCTAGTCTCCTAGCTATGAGCCAAAGTTTTTTCAATTTTCTGCAAATTTGTTCTAGATGCAGATTTTAGTAAAACTCCTAGTCAAATTGTACTGTTTCATGTTTCTGGAATATTCGGTTAAAAAATGTACAAAACCAAAAACTTGTAAAATGCGACAGCTCGCCTTAGAAATAGCTATTGTGTAGATGATTTATTCCTATGAAAATCTAAAGGTTTAAATTTACCTCAACGACCTGACTTCTTGTGGTTCCATTTAGCCAAAGCCCAAATTCTTGGGATGAATGCTTTGGTTGTTATTGTGAAATCTAAGAGTTCAAGTTTTCCAGATTTATTTTGAATGTATGGCATTTTATTGGACTTGGTAGACTTTTCCTTTCCATCATCTCTCTTTTTAACAGTGATTTTGATTCTGTTTCTAAATTTTACCATTGTTTCTTTTTCAGGAAAAACGACTTTGTAGCGAGATAAGGATCCTACCTGCGCATTACCTCAATATTATGCAAACTATATCAGTAGGTATGATGAAAGGTTCCATTAACAGTAAAGTCGATGCTCATAGTCAGTTCACAGGCGTCGAGCCAAGTAAGGTGGATAGGGTTTACGATATGGTTGTGAAGAAAGGGTTCGGCCAATCGTTCTCATCACCCTAGGGTTGATGGAAGATTCAACCATTTTTTAATTATAGCATGTTTTTTTAGTTAGTTTTGTATTAAATAACTTATATAGCGTAATAATTTTTGGAAATATTATTGTAGTTTCGAAAGAACCTTGATTAGTTAGAATAGATTATTAGACTTTTAATCTTCAAAATAATATATAATGCATTATTGTTGCATCTCAGCTATCATTATTGTGCTGTTGATTGAGACAGGGAAATATACAAGTGTGAGTCCTTCAAGCTTGGAGCATTCACGAGCATTTTCCATTTTATTTCTAAATTTTATTTTTTAGAAATTCATTTTTCATACAAAATAGAAATTAATTTTACCAAGCTTTCTAAAAAGTCATTTCTATCAATCGAAAAATATTAATGTATAAAAGTAATAAACTATGAAAAAAAAGATCTCAGAAAATTTTATATTTTATATTTTTTCTGTTTATAAATTATTGCATAATATATTTTTTTAAAAGGCTTTAAATATAATATTTTAATATAACAAAAAAATCAAATTTATCCTCATTTTATATTAGAAAATGTAAATTTGTTCCCCAAGATTTCTACTTTCTAACTATCCAACCTCGACCAAAACATAGCTGTGATAATACAGAAAGTGTGTTGTTGCAAAAGTCACCAGAGAAGCCCTTGCAAAAGTGCTTTTGCATTTTTACCCATTTTGTGGGAGCTTAAAGGAATTTTACCCAAATAATGAATAGCGTAATTCACTGCAATCATTGTTTGGCACTCATTGTTCCCAAAATGAAAAAGGCGCTAAAAAAATTCATTATTTGGTACACGTTTTGGGAACACCTATCTTTTTCATTTTATTTACAGACGTTTTTTTTTTTTTTTTATTTGGGGGGGGAAATAAATGGCACTCAAATATTTCCACCCTCAACTTCGAACAACAAATTGTCCATGACACATTCCTATTCGATACCGATAATTTGGGATCTGCCTATGTTTGCCATGAAGATATTCAAGGAGATAATGCAATTTTAGTACAAAAATTTGTGATTGAGCTTTTTAAGGTGTGTTGTTGGATATTTAATAAATATTTCATTATAAATGTTCAGGAAAAATATTCTTGATTTTATTTTTTATTTTCTACAATGTTGTTTTAAAAGATTAAAAGTCGGTATACACTAATCTGAGTGGAATGAAATATAAAGAATGAATATACTATTAGTTGACAATTACTTTATGTTGGCAGTTTAAAATTTCAAAATTTTCTAAAATATTATCTTTTCAAAAAATGTCGTCTTCTTTTACTTTCATTCTAAATTTTCCCCAATTATTACCAAAAAATATCGAGCAACTCTCAGCTCAATATATTTTTTTCAAACTCTCACTATACATTTTCATCAAAAACTAAAATTAAATAACTAATTAACTCTCCCTTTACTTGCTATTCAATGGGCCAATTTTTTTCATGCAGATTGATCAGAATGGGAAAAACAGGCCTAGCCCATCAATGAAGCCTTCAAATATTGTTGTATAAAATGTAGCTTTGTTAAAGTCCTATTCGACATGTTTATAATAACTCGGGTTAAAATTATGAAAGTATAAACAAGCTGAGCTGAGCTGAGCTGAGCTGAGTCCGATATTTAAAGCTATAATCATTAAGTACTTAGATCAGTTACACTTTGCTTTCCCCGTCTCTAAAGTTATAGTTTACAAGAAACTCTCAAATTTAGAAACTTGTTTCTCGTTTAACAAGTTTGCATATGGAAACTCTTGCAAAACTCGTACTGAAAACTCACCTCCAAGAATTTTCTTAATACATAAACTCGCAAAAATAATAATAATAAAAAACAACTATATAACAAACTTTATAATTAGATCACCAAAATAAAATACTTATATTATAACAAGTGATAAGCAAGGTCATGTGCTTCCTTCGTCCAAAATGATTGTCTCAATTTTGAAGTGTCCAAAATAATGTTAACTTTCAAAAAATAGTTTCAGGGAAAAATTAAACTTTCTAAATTGCCGCTTTTTAAAAAGCAATGTATTTGGTAATTGCAATGCATTAAAATTATGGTTATTGGGGACAAATTTGTAAACTTAAAAATTATTTAATATTTTTTAGTATGTAATTGTTAAAATTTTGAATTTCTCAACACAAAATATTTTTTTTTTTTTGAATTTTAAAGCCTCTTAAACAATGTGTATAGTCAAAATGTGATAAAAGAGATGTAATATTTTGTTTTCAAAATTTCATACGTCTTTACGCGTTTTTGGGTTTGTTCTTTTCGCACCACTAAGATTCAAAGTGGTGAGCTGCCTTAATGTTTTTTTTGGGGTAAATTACACTTTGGCCCCATGAGGTTTGTGACTATTATAGAATGCCCCTGATGTTTCCTAACTTACACTTTCCCGCTTTCTAAAATAAAAGTTTGCTTGACATGTACAAAGACAATATTGCCCACACTCCCTTGGCCTATCTTATGATGTTGAATGTGATATTTTGGTAGGTTAAAAAATATTATCACAGTTTTATGTTTTAGAAAAACATATTGTATTTTATTATATATAAGTATACAAGACAATCTTTTCATAAATTCTAATAAATAAACCATCCTAGTAATCAATAAGAATAAGATATCTACGGTATTTATTGATGGTCCATTATGAGTATAATTTTTGTTTCATGTAAGCATTAGACGGATTTTTAAACAAAAATTTGGTATTTAATGAGTCAGATGTGAAGTCAAATTAATCTTCACTTTGCCCCCGGTAAAGTACAATTGTCATAAAACCTAGAGGGGGATAGTGTAAATTCAGAAAACTTGGAGGATATTTTGTAATAGTCAGAAACCTCATGGGTGCAAAGTGTAAATTACGCTTTTTTAAAATAAAGGATAGGTATTTGGCAGACAGTACCATAAAAATATTGGGCTAATTTTAATGTCAAATGGAGCTGAACAAAGCTGCAAAAGGGTTAGTCGATCGGTGATCGATTGGTGCCTCACTGGAAAGTCGCCGTTTGAATGATGTATTCAATCGGCTAGTTGGGCTTTTACAACTGCGGCAGTTTAAGCTGTATGATTGCCATTCGAACTAGGATTTTTGTATACCTTATATATACTTGCCTAGCTCGTTTATTATGGTTATAAGATAGCTGTTTTTACTTGTGTTGATGCTCAAATAATTGGAAAGATTATTGAAGAATTTTCAAAGAGGGAAATTCTGGAGAGACATGAGACAGATTTAAATCCATATAGAATTCTTAGTGATCAATGGGGTATGCAGGTGTTAGGACAGATTTTGTCCATCCTATCTAGAACGTTTATTTTAAAATTAATGATTAAAATTAGATAATTTTTTTAACATTTAAATTTTGTACGGAATTCATATATTTAACTTTAAACGTTTATTTTAAAATAAATTATTTAGATGTACTTGACAGAATCTATCCAACACTATTGGGTTGACCTCCTTGTTCCAATTCTTTCGTAGGTTATCTCTAAGTCAAATAATCTATAATCTAGATGGCAGGAGTGTACTGTAATTTTGATGTAATTATAATAAAATTTAGAGCCGTAGGTACAGGAAAAGTAAAATATGGTAACTCATTTTGACAAATATGGTAATTTTGTGTTAAAATATAGTAACTGTCTTTGTACAATATAGTAATTATATTAACTTTAATACTTTCAATTGGAATAAATATTGTATTCAATATATTATAATTTTTTATAAGAAATGATGTCATATAATTTATTAGTTTTGTTTTAAAAAAAATTAATAATTGAATATAATATCGCTTTTATATAGAAAAAAATTATTATATTTTAATATAAAATTATTATATTTTTAAAACAAATTAGTATTTGCGTAAGTATAAAACTTATATCAAATTAGTATCCTTTCTTGGCCCCACAAAATCAACATCGAAGAGGCAGAGCCACAAATTAGCTTGCTGACCATCCTAAGAATTATTATGCTAAAAAAATGTTTATAAGGGTTCTAAAATCATATCATATATGATTTTTTTTATTAAAATATCATATATTTAATGCATTTTCGAATATTATGATGGTTCTAGAGCTCTACTTAGCAAATTTTTAACTCTACCCCTCGGCATCATATTCACAGTCCCTGATCAAGTCATACAACTATAGTCCAAGACATCTCGGATTCTCAGGTGAAGTTAGAACACAGAGGAATGTTTTAAAATATTAAACTCATGCAATTTTCACTAAAAAACCTATTAACAAGGAGGAGAGTAGCCATTATGTATTGGTCACGCTAAAAATTCTAACTAGAATATTTTTACAGATTAGGATCATGCAGATTTTTGTTGCGACTTAAGAATCATATGTTTGTATATCTTGGAAACAATATCTGTGGAAATAATAGTAAAGTCTGCTTACATCATAATCTTCCTAAACTCCGTAATACGGAAGTTTTGTACACTAAATTATCCATATATAATTTTCAATGTGGAACATACTTTTAACTTAAAATTTTTAAATTAGATTGAGAAACAAATTTCAAGCATGCACCAAGCTTGAAATTTTAATTAGATGTTGAGCAAATGTAATAAACACAAAAAGATGTGTAGGGAATAAGCGTAAAACTAGATGAAGGGGCAAGTGACTCACAAGTATCATAACTATAAAGTTGTAATATAATGTCTCCCAGGTTAACATGGAATAAATTTATTGAGTTCAAGTCTAACCGTATCCAATTTAAAAATCAGTATTGTTAAGAGGCGTTGCAAACTCTCGTCTAGGCCCCAAGGTGAGGCTTCAGTGTCTTGAGAGAGCTTCTAGGTCAAGTGCAAAATTTTGGGATTTTCTATCAATGTTTGGACTTTAACTGTTTTTGAAATCAGAAAATGGCATAGGCCTGCAGAAAGTACAAAGTTGTCCGCAAATATGCTTGGAGTATGTTCGGTTGCTTCATGTTACGAATTACGATCAGGGTGGAAGCTTCATAGGAAATGAGTCGACTTAAAAGCTAAATTGACCCTTTTTTTATTTTCTCATTTTAATTAGATTATCTAAGACACGGCTCGGAGGTATACTGCACTTTTTGATAGCACAGAAGAGCAATTGTAGATTTTGGTGAAACTACCGGCAGAAAACATGAAGTACGATATCAATTTTCACAAGGAGACACATGGTTGGTTTACTGCAGATGTCCCTCGTGTAGCGCTTGATACTTTTTCGTAGACGAGCATGACACTCACTCTCATTGATAACCGGATGAATGCAACACGACAAAGTATAAAGTAGGCACACGACATGATAAGAGAATATACTTACATTTACATTGGTGAAGATTACAAACATGTGAAAGTACAGAGCTAAACAAAACGATCGAAAAAAAGGCTATACTTGGTAGGCCAACAAGCTTGATCTATCATATTCCTGATTTGCACCTGATATTAGTCTGACCTTAGGCCAAACTTCGATTTTTTTTATTATTATTATTATTATTTTCCCTTTTGGTTGACGTGGGACTAGATATTTGATATCAAACACTGAGAATGACGAGAAACCATACAAAACCGACAAAGTTGACCATGGCAAAACTCTTAGTCTTGATCAGCGAAGGTGAGGAGCGGGCAGATGGGTAGGTGTTGTATGGCAGAGGCGTGTAATTCGTAGTAGGCGGATAACCTTGATAAGGCTGGTTTTGGCAACACTGGACCGCTGGCGGGCAGTTTCCAGCCGTCACCGCTGGCGGCGGCGGTGGTGAAACGCCAGACTCTTCTCCCAGTGGTGGCGGTGGTTGAGAGTGGCAAGGGTATTGGCATATCGTACAGTTCAAGCAAGGGTTCGATGCAGTCGCACCGTCCCCGTGACCATCCTGTGCATACAATTCACAACTGATTTTGAAAACGAAAAAACAAAGCGAAATTGCGAGCAGGTAAACCGGCTTAGCAGAGAACATATTTTCCTTTTTCTTTTTCTTTTTCTGCTTCTGAAAATTTAGAAAGCTTGAGGGATGATGTGTAGCCTTTAAGCACTAAATCTTCAAATTTAAAGTATTAAGAAGTCTCTTCATTTAGCCTCAAACTATGGCTCTAATGACACATTGCTAAAATATGGATTTATTTGCATGTATTTCACACAAAGACAAAACAAATACGGTGGTTGTATACTAGATGATAAATGTTAATGAATACGTCTAAGTTAGCTATAGTCAGAAAGTTTTCGGCGACCGACATGCGATGCAATGCCAACTACATCGAAAAAGTCCAACCTGACATGCGATGCCAACTACATCGAGAAACCTGAGGAAGATCGGAAAATTCACTAAACTTCCTATATTTTAATTTTGTTAATTTAGTAGAACGGAAATAATCTTTAATACTTAATAAAATAATTGTACAATGAGCCGATTATATAGGCAACTACACAAGGACCAACGAAGTAAATACTAATTACATAAACCTTATACAATTAAATATTTTAATAATCTCCTTCTAGTTGGAATATAAAGATTAGTAAAGACCAATTTGCGAGTAAAAAACTGATGAAGATCATGCCCACGAAATTTTGTAAAAACATCTGCAAGCTGCGACTAAGCATGCATATATATAGGGCAAAATGATGCCAGACTTAAGCTTCTCTCGAATAAGGAGACAATCAATCGTGATTTATTTCTCATGCTTATGAAAAATTGGATTATTAGCAATGCAAATAGTAGATTGATTATCACAAAATAAGTGTACATGCCTAGCAAAGGGAACATTCAAATCATGCAGTCAACCAAACAATCTCACATGTAATAGCAGTCATCGCACGATACTCTGACTCAACGAGAATATTGAGAAATCACATCATGTTTCTTAGAACACCAAGAAATCGGACTAGTATTCAAAGGGATAAAGAAACCAGATGTAAAACGATGGATCGTATGATAACTAGCTCTATCAGAGTCAGTATAGCAGTCAATTGAAGATCATTGTAATATCTAAGAAATTTCATATAAATTTTTCGCATTAATAAATGATATTTTTTATCTTTATTGATGCATTCATAGTCTCGTTGAATCTTATTCGTTATTGTTGTATATTATTGTGGAGGTTTGTTGTTGGTTGAAATTCTATTTTTGAGTTTGAGTATTAGTACACAAGTAGCATGTACCGGTACCTAGAGATTCAGTACCAATCCATAGACCCTATGTTTAGTTTAGAACTCACTGAAAGCGGTCACACAGAAGTGTGTACTGGTACACCCTGAGTACCGTTAAACCATTCTTTTGTACCGGTACACCCAGTCAGTGCAAAAGGTCGTAGGCCCCTTTCAACACATTTTCGTCTTCTTATTTTCTCATTTCAGAAAATAGAAAGGAGGAGAGAGAGTATGTGGGCTCTTTGAGTTGCAAATCTTCTCATCAATAATCCATCTATTTCGGGAGTTGGCTTGGATATAAAAAATAGATTTTTGGAGTCGTGGAAGTAAGAGCTACGTTTTGATCCAAATTTCGTCATCTCTTTCATTCGTTCTATTTTCTCATTTCCCGTATCCTTTCGGATCCGA
>MKEJ01040518.1:0-10536 GCA_001753735.1 Embelia ribes
TTGTGATTATTTTTGAATTTTTTTAAAATTTTATTTACAATTTTTTTAAGTATGAATTTTACATGTCATGAATTTTTTATAATTTTTTAATATAAACCGGGTCATGCGGTTCAACTAGTGACTCATCGGTAAGACCACTGACCAGGTGACCCAGTACCCTGACCGAATCGATGATCGGTCCGAGTTTTAAAATATTGATATTATGATTGTTCTGCAAATTCTTTACATATAAAAAATCTGAATAGTGTGAACGTGTCATAGTTTTCTAGACATTATATGTGTAACCATAGTTACTGAAAATGCTAATTTTGGGTAGGAAATGCATTTTCAGATTGATACCAAGACGAAACACTGAAAATTGTTGAAGAAAAATGTGTAGAAATGCTTCAAAAATGTATAGGAAATGCCTATGAAAAACATAAAAAAAAACGCGAATAATACACATAAAAAATGTAGGAGAAACAAGTAGGAAACATAACAGATACTATTAGGAAACTTATAAAAAATTTGACGAATACATATTCATTCAAAATTAAATAAAAACAATAAACACATTGTGAAATATAATATTTTTAGTACTTTTATGCGTATCCGAAAAATATATTTATATATATAAAAAGTGTTTTTAGCACTTTAATGTTAAAACAATTTTTTTTATGTATATTATTTTAAATTATGAGTAATATGTTTATAAAAAGTATCAAATATAAGTATAAAAGTCCAAATATAACGAGTATTCATAAGTTTAAAAAATATTTTCCAATACTAGATTAAAGAATCACATACGTTTTCTCTACGTTTCCCACATATTTTATAATCACATCCAATAAATTTTACAATTGTATCTTCATTTCCCCTATATATTTTTAAACCACATTTTCTGCTTCCACTTTCCATTTCGTTTCCCACTTCCACTTTTTGGCAACTGTGTATAACCTCCATTTATTGTTTGCAAAACTAATCATGAGCAATCTTGAAAAAAGAAGAGAAAAAATAAGAGAATGTGAGGATGCGCATGCTAATGGATTTTGAGGGTGTTTCCATTTCTTATCTCATGAAAAGTAATGGGGTTTTGATAGGTATTAACATGTTTGCAAGTACAAGTGTGGCCATGAGTCAAGCATTACGCAAATAGCTCGAGTTAAATTCGAATATCAAATGAATTGAATTCGAGGATATTTATATTCTTAACTCAACTTCGAGTTTTAAGATATTCAATTCATTTGGGCTCAAGAGTAGCTCGAGTTAAATAGAATACAAATATATATATTAATTATATTTGTATAATTATAAATATATTAAGAATCAAATAGAAAAGCTCAAGTTTGAGTTTTTGTCTTCACATTTCATCAGAGTCGAGTTTGAATGTAGACTCATACTAAATTTCATTCGAGTCGGGTTGAGCTCAAGCATGCCAAATACTTTGCTCTACTTGGTGTATTGCCACCCCTTACAGATTGGTTGTGGTTACTATTAGAAGTAACCTGAGCTTTTTTTTTCCTGTTGGTTACAATATCATTGAAGATTAAATAAGTCCCTAATTCATGTCTTTTTCGATCGCAACCAATAAGACAAACACGTTATCACATTTTACCCCCACTTTGCTGCCAATTAGATAAGCATTTCACCACATTGTATCACTTTATCACATTTTAGTATCAGCTTCTATGAGGAACTTTTAAGAAGTAGCTGCAAGAAATTCAAGCCACATACGTAGGCAAAAAATACCAAACTCATCAAGCTTGAAAATATACTCAACACTAGACTTTCTCGCAAATTTTTCATGACTAAAAAAGCCAGGCTCAGATCAAGCCATAAATACAGAAACTAAAAGGAAAAAAGTAGTATTTCTAACAGTTGGGTATGCAAATTATGAATCAAATTTTCAAAAACTGAACAGCATTTAGCATGAAAATTTACAATAAAAAAACATAATCAGAAACAAAAACCAAAAGAAGTCATTCTTCTTATTTGCATGCGAAAGACATGCAGATAAGAGGAAAGTTTTCCTTTCCAAATACTTTTCTAAAAATTCTCATGCCAATATTAGCAAACAACTCTAACCTAAATTTATTTGGCAGAATAGTTATTAGCAGGCAATCCAAAAAACATTGAAATTTTCTTCGATCATGGACATACCTTTGGCACAATCATACCTCCAAGTAAAAACTGAATTTTTCTCTGCCTGCCTAATTATTTGGCATCCCAGAGAGTTTCGAGATCGAATCTAAACCAGTAGTTCGAAGAGCGACGCTGGACCTGGACCTTCGGTTGAGGGTGTGCCTATGGTTGTCTTGGATCATAATTGGATTTCCACCATCTGCCAGCGAGGCAAGTAAGAAAGGGAAGTTCTGGATGTTCTTCATCGCATTTGGATGAGCAAGTGTTTTTGCAGTCCTATTTTCGAATGAACGAAAAGCTGAAAATGGAGAGGGTGGTAGACTTCTATCAGTCTCATTTGTGGAACTCATGCTCATTTGTTTCCCATCACAGGAAGTGGTGTTTACACTTGTACTTATCTCTGGGCTATGCAAGTTGGCCTTTGCATTGTTCACCTACTTGAATTGAAGAACAAGAGCATGAAAATGAGAAGCCAAAAAATAAAATAACAGAAAGCAACAAAAAATATAATTACTGATGCAACCAAGCTGAGAGGAGCTGAGCTTTGCTAGCCATAACTTGGCTAATTAACAAAAAGTATAAGCTTGTTCACAGTCACCACAAATTCTAGACCGGCAATGTGTATACCCGCTGAGCCAAAGGGTCCAAGGTTCGTAACCTAAACAAGATATGAAATTAAGCCTTAGCTCTGCTTGTTTAAGAAATGAACCAAGCTTTGAAGTGGCCTCCATTAAGTCTACGCACTGCTTGCAAGTAGGCCTATGCATTTACACATCTTACCATATCTTTGGCATGAATAAAGATAGATCTCAACTCAACAAATAAGACTTCCAAATACAATAGTCAGAAGTTATCAATTCGTGAAGGGTGTATCTTACATGAATGGTAGATCCGGCAAAACTACTTTTGAACAGATACCCTATTCTTTAGAGCAAATTCATAAAATGAGGCTGTGTTGTCTTAGTATGATGCTCTTAAAAACATCCCGAGCTATATAGTAAGCCAAAAAAAATGTGAAGCTTAGCAATCTAACAGCAAAAACCAAAATAAGTGCCACTTTTACACACTAAAGTTCCATTTCTGAGCACGAGATCAATATCTGCGTGAAGTTCTTAACTGTCTTTCCATATAACAGATTTTCAATTTGAATAATTT
Source organism: Embelia ribes (assembly GCA_001753735.1). Lineage (NCBI taxonomy): Eukaryota > Viridiplantae > Streptophyta > Magnoliopsida > Ericales > Primulaceae > Embelia > Embelia ribes. The sequence continues at coordinate 3,277 of MKEJ01040518.1, forward strand.
TGGTGAGTGAAGGAAAGCAGGATTCTGGTGTTTCCAAAGTAGATTACTAGGAAAATGAACTTATTCTTAGATAGCAAAATTGGGTAAATAATGATGGTCCATGACAGTGTGTAAAATTTAAAAGTCATCACACAATGCCTCCACATGTTCCTAGCATGAAGCAAAACGCACGTGGCATAGTATGTATAAATGGAAATGTCAGAGAAAACCATTTTAATCATCTGTGGTTGCTGAGCACTTGATAATGAGGGAAATTTCACCTCATTAAAAGATTCTGATTCTACTTTGACTTGACTTGGGAATGAGACCTTTCTTTTATAGTCACCATGCTTTTTCTGAACCTTTTTCTTCATCTCGGAAATGCCCCTGTGAGAACCAAAAAAGAAAAGGAAAATTAGAAAAATGATTGTGAGACATCTAAATATGATTATCCAATATTTACTAGTCCTGCTGTCTAAAGCTTCTTATTACCAGGAAGCTACACTAAACGTCACATAATACTCTCACTGTGATCTTAAGCTTTAACAAAAGAAAGAGTTTACTAGCTGTACATTGCATATAGGAGGTTATGCATCTAAATGAAACCTTAAATGACCGGCTCTATATGATCATCCTGTTATCAAATTAATATAAATTACCAAAAACAAAAAAAGAAAAAAGAAAAAAAAAGAAAATGAGGTGTCCTAAGAAAAATCATGCCTTATTTTATGACAGAGGATAAGAGAAGGACAAGTTAAGATGAGGAGAAGCCGAGGTGGTACCAATAGTAGGAGAGTATGTCTTGGAAGTCTGTTTGCGTTTGAGCTCCATGAAAGCTTTATAATTGAATTCCAGATTCTTAGTAAATTCATCCCCTGAGAAAGGAAATACACTTTTACTCTAGAGGGAACCTGATGCTAGAACCTTAGCAATATCTAAACCCCTCCAGTAAGCAATCCTAGCCTCTTGGTTGCATAGCGTTTTCTACCCGAAGGTCAAGGAAGTTGCTTTCTTGTTCTATTCCTCACACTTCGCTACTAGCTTCTTTACCCTTCCCTCTTCTTCTCGTACCAATGTTTTTGCTTTATATCTAGTTTGAGTCAAATCCTTTATCTGCTCATATTTTCTGATATTAATCCCAGTAAGCTCAACAATCATCTTTCCAGACTCAACAATTCTCTTTTCAGCTTCTTCCTTTTCTTTTAAAGTTTTCTCTAAGGCCTCTTCCTCTAATCAAGCAATGCTTTCTATTCAATGTCACTTTCCCTTAGATTTACCACGTCTTTTGATAGCTCGACAATTCGTCTATTGCGATGATAAATTTCTTCCTCCGAAGTAGCTTGGGTTTGAGAAACTGTAGCCTCACACCTAATGTGTTCTTGATAATGTTTAAATAACAACACTACCAATTGAGTATTAATATAAAAAAGCAATTAGGATAAGGAAATTAGAGTGTTAGGAACCGATGACTTACCGAATAAATATTGTCCATACACTATGTGCTGAGAGTTTCCTAGGACTTACTATGAATATCCTTGTAAAGTCTAGGGCAGGCTTTTTGAAGCCTATCAAAAATCCCAACCCCTTAAAAATGGCAGTAACACTACATGAACGGTACCCTTCCTCTGGTACCTCACTCTCAGTATCACTATTTTCTCTGGAACCGATTGTATCCAAAGAAGACTTGTTTCCTAAATCATCTCCTTGATCCTTAAATTCAAAGGCATCTTCTTCTTGAGCAATATGATCAACCCTTTCTTCTTCATTCCCCCGCTCTTCCCCCTTTCCTCAATATTACCTAGATCATGGCTAAAACGAGTCGATGGATCAAAATGGGTAGACAGATTAAATCGATTCAAAGGGTCCAAGTTCGCTAAAGGCTCATCTACCATATACCTTAAAGCCTCCTACTGAACTTCATCAGGGCGATCCCAACGGACCAATGGGAGTATGTCATTTTTGGTAAGCCCAAAATCCCCAATCTCCAATATTGATACCATCCCATTGCACGAAGAAGTAACAATATCTGGAGCTCTTGATATCGCAATGGTGACATCACTAATAGAAAGAACTTGGAAGTCAGACCTTTTTCTCATTTTCTTCCTTTAAGATTTATCAGACTCGGAAGCAACTCTTTTCTCCTTTTTTGTTGCAGTATCTTCCTTGGTATCATCCTTTAAACCACAAGGAAATTTAACCGAGCCAAATAGATTTTGGGGGTAGTATATGTGTTCATCTGTCCCATCTTGCCCTTTCCATTCCCAAACTTTATTGAGATTGGCTAGCCCGGTTTCATTTGGATTAGGAAATGAGGGTTTGCTTCCATTATATGGACCCTTATTTATTCGAGCTTTATCCTCATTAGAAGCACAATATCCAGACACAATAACCATGTCCTTTTTAGCACCTTTATTTGATATAAGGAAGGAGTATAGGATCCTTTCCAGACTTTTCAGGGATAGATATCACACATCCATTAAATGAATCAAAAAGTAACAATAGGTAATTTCCGCTACGCCCAAATTAACCTTGATAACCTGGTTCAGAATCTCAATACCTGGATAATTGGAAGGGTATTCAAAGCTATCTGCGATAATGCAAGTTTAGTGGCTTGCAGAAAAGAGATTAGAAGAGGATAAATAATAAGGGATAAAGTGCTTAAGCAAACCCCAATCTCATCCCTGTTACTTCGGAGGATACCTCGGACATCATCCTCTGTTTCGCACATCCAAACCAAAATATTTATTCCCCTACCATACTTCTTCAAAAATTTATTATTATCAAAGTTTTTGATCCACTTCAACGTTTCTCATTGCAATAGTTTGGGCGATCTTTCAAAGAGCCTGATCTTTTTTAAACCTTAGAGTCTTTTTCCTAAGGTGCTCTACTGCTATCAACTCTTGAAGTTGAATCAACTATCAATCACAAAGTTTAATTAGACTCGCAATACAAAATTTTCTAGAAAGAGAAAAAGAAAGTCTCACATGGTATGCTGGAAAATTTGGAAATGACAAATAAACAACAAGTATGCCCTTTACCCCTATTTATAGTACAATCACCCTTAAGAAAAATGAGGGGGAGCTATTTCAACTGCCAAATTCACGTCAAAAAACGGCTAAGCATATATCTTGGCATGCATGCCATATGGACATTTATTATAATCCATATTCAAAGCCTATAACCAGTAAAAGCTAGCCACATGTATCACATTAAGACCCACGAATGTAGATAGCACTATTTAAGAATTAACTACTCCGAACCATGTCTATGATAGTTGGGGAGCAGTATGGGGTACCTCTCTAGGAGAAAATGAAAAGTGAAATTTTCATTTCAAAACATATACACATGAGATAAATAAACAAAGTGCAATAGAAAGAAAATTTTCATTTCAAATAAGTACAAGAGGAGGCCTTCGAGGTCAAAGTACAAAATTAGAGCTCCTAACACTCTTACATCAGGGCTATTTTCTCTTATTTCTATCTTCTTAACATAGTCAAATCTATGGGTACTCTGGAATACGAGAAATCATGAAAGCCAAAGCATCTGCTTTGGCCTCGAAACAATCAAACTTATCTGACCAAGTAGTATCAGATAAAAAATTGTCAACACGCTCTTCCATAGCCTTTATTTTCTCTAGCTCAGCCTCCAATGCATTGATACTATCTTCCAGTTCATCCAACTTTTATATGAAGATCTTGAACATCTGAGGTCAAGTTTGAAGACTTATCTCCGGTAAATGAATTGTCAGAAGGAATTGGAATTGGAGGCAAAGAGTGCCATTCTCGGGACTATTTGAAGTTGGTCTCTCTCTCTAGAATGAAAAGTTGAAAAAAGAGAGTAATAAGGGAGGAATGACTTGTAATTATAGAACAAGTAAAATACTCTTGAATTATCATATTAATGGTACAACTATCATCATTATAACAATGCACGCTTAGGTGACACGTGTCCCACTTGGAAAAAATAAATGAAAACCATTAATTGCACCGTCTGGTTAATGAAAAGGCACATCTGGGAAGCAACAAAGTTATAAAGGGCAAGCACAAGTTCACACGTAATGCATTGATTAAAGGTAAGAGAAAAGAAATAGATACAAGTACGTTTTATTTATATATCATTATTACAGAAGGAATATGCCTCTGGCAAATGAAATAGGATATCAAAAAGCAATGGTCCATCATGACATTTTTGAGAAAAATGTTTTGAAATCAAAATGCCTAAGGCTATAATATCCTTTTATAATCATTTCATGCTCTAAAAGGATCACCCAAACACAAGAGCTTTCAGAGCAGTCCACTCGATCTCCAAAGCTTCAACACAAACTTTTAAGGCATTTACAGTAGCCATCTCTTTCATAAAACATTTAACCAATCAATTTTTCTCCCATAATTCATCTTCCAAGACCTTTAATTTGTTCCAAAGTTCATTCATAGGATCCTTCCCCCTTTAAACTACGCTGGTATCGGAGATGGACCTACTACTCTCACTTGATTGAGACATAATGTTGGGGTATGTAAGGAAAAAATCTATTTCCTCTCTCTAACAAAGATAAGTTTAAAGGGAAAGAAAGACCATACTTTGAGCAATTTATAGAGAAAAAGCTAAAAAGCAGGAAACGAGCATTTATTGCACTAGTAATGTGATTAGAACTTTGGATTGATAGATACAATTATTTTAACCCAGTCAACTATGACTGACAGGTTCATTTAATTAGTCTTTTCATCTCCCAAAGCATTGAATGACTATGATAAGATGGTTGAGAAAAACATATTTTCTCGGAAAATTTGCCTCCGAGGTACAACCAAGGCCTGAAGTCAAAGGCTAGAAATCAAGGTCCAGTTTCTAAAACGACCAGAAGTAAAAAATGAATATATAAAGGATGGGAACTCCGAATCCAAAACTCGAGGCTAAAAATCTGAGGTCCGAACCTCTTTTTTGGATCAAATGACCTTCTTTCCCTTGAATTAAATCTTTCTCATCTGAAGCTACAAATTTATTCCACACCTAAAACTCCCTCGGGTCGATTAAATTAAGAAAACACCCGAGGTAGTAGAAGAGCAGTTGATAGTATGTATTTGTACATACAATAGAACCAAGGGACTAATGCTGTAATGAAATTAAACTATCCGCCTCATGCTTTAATTAACAGGAAATACAGGGGCTAATATTATAATATCATTTGATAGCTGTACGTATACTGTTTATTATAAATAATGATACTTGTTAGCTGAAAAGATAGGTGAAAATTTATCTCTTTATATTTCATACTTAATTAATACAATATTTATTGTTTTAATTACCTTACATTTATAGTTTTCATCCGAGCCCTTACTTACTTAAGTATCGGAGAGTTTGTGGACAACCCTCTCTGCCCACGCTTTCAGATACTAAAGGAGAAGATTGGAAAGAACTTTCGGCTTATAAGGAATACATTCGGATGAGAACCTTCGGGCAAAGGATGGAAGTTGAAGGCAAATGAAGAGACTAGAAAGATTGAAACTCGGGATACGACATTCAGACTTTCAAGATTACACCATTCACTTTCGAGAGTTTATATTTGACCCTTTGGCGAGATTTAGGCTGCTAAAAAAATGTCCTAAAATCTTTACCCACTTCGGAACCATGCCTATTCTTCTCACTATCTGTTCAATTCCTTCCTTTCTCTCTCTCTCTTAGTACACATTCCCTATCTCTCTCTCCCTTTTTCTATTAAAATCAATCTTACAATACAAAAAATTCTAGCCTTTCTTATCAATAAATGGGAAGAGATTGGATTAGGTATTTGAAGGAAAAAACATTTTGAGTAATTATTTTATATAAAATATATTTTGTTAGGTAATAAATCATATAAGCATAAGATAAAAATTTTGACTAGCATAAATATTAGATGGGTGTGGCTGCAACACGAATCATAAGGGGTCCTTAGCTCAGTGGTAGAGCATTCGACTGCAGATCGAGAGGTCACCAGTTCGAACCTGGTAGGGCCCTTTTTCAGGCGTCTTTCATTTTCCTTTAAATTCAAGAAAATTTTAATACAAAATGGGAAATTATTTGGACAATCTATTTACTAGCAGGAAGAAAACAAATATCAAAATCTTTTCTCTGGTTTTAAAATCACTGCAAACTGCTTATGTTAGATATGTATATGAGATATATAAACTTATAATATAGCAATTTTCCCTCTCTCTTTCTCCTTTTTCTACCCCGCTTGATAGCCGAATAGAAATATTTGAAGCATCTATTTACTCTTATGAATACAAAACAACCATTAAAATCTACTATAATTAAAAACAAGAGAAGTATGTTCACGTGATTTTGCAGAGTTTCGGAGAAAAAAAAGAAAGAAAAAAAAATCATTAACGTTATGCAAACTCATTGTTTTCAAATTATAAATTTACTGTAAGTTTTTCTCTCATTATCGTCGACTAAAGATGTTTAATAGAAGTGTCTCGCTACTGAATAACAAATTAAGATATTTTCTAATCATCATGATTTCTGCGGCAGAAACTCCATCACCATTAGACCAAAAGATTCGATCGCTGAAAATTACAAAATTAATTTAAACATTCTCTCTTATATTTTGTAATATAGTCACCTCTGTCGACATGATTAATTGAAAAAAACTTCTGATAATGACTTTCTCATAACACATAATAGCAAAGATATGGCACCAAATAATTGACCCCCAAAAAATTAAACTCTCCGTAATACTATAAACTAAAATTCTTTTTGTACAATATTTAGTATGACAGAAAAAAGTCATACACTCAGCTCCATTGGTGGCAAATGACTCTCTATGTCCATTGAATGCCCCTTCTTATTGTTAACTTTAGTCCTGCTGTTAAAATTTTTTTTGAATAACAATTGTAAAACTGGACGAGACTACAGTTTTACAGTATCCCCTTAAACCAATTTGTCCACCATCCGAGTTGCTTCGAGCCTGAACTGACAATAGACTCCCAAGGTACAATTTCTGCTCACTACGCCTTGATGAAAGTTACAATCTAAGCGTTTGGTCAAGCCTTAGTGGTGTGATACCCACTCTGACTATATGACCGTGTTTGGGTGCAAAAGGTGAAGTGATGTGAGTTTTTTTTTTCAGAATGAAAAAAATGGTGGAATAACAACCCTTTTAAAAGCAATGCTAGAGGGTGTTACGTCAGCCATAAAGTCACCATTAATGTGACATAATAGCTGACTTATAACCTCAGGTAGTAGGAAGTTACAGCATTAAAGACATTTAGAGAATCCAAGGGGCATCTAGATTTTCTTGCAACTTTT
>MKEJ01040522.1:0-14038 GCA_001753735.1 Embelia ribes
CACAAAATGAAAATTCAGACGAGACCACAGAAATCCGTGTCCCCTTAAACTCTACTTGCCCGCCACTGACTTGCTTCTGGCCTGCACCGGCAGTGAGTTCCCAAGGTACAACGTCTGCACTGCGCCCTGAAGGAAGCTGCAATCTGAGCGCCTGGTCGAGTCTTTCGTGGTGCGGTACCCTTTGACTCTCTATGTGTCGTGTACAAGTATTATGTTTTTCCAGAAAAAAATAATACTCTATTTAATCTATGTAAGGGGTTTTTTTCAACTATTAGGTCACCATTATTGTGACATAATGACAGACTTTATGACTTCAGATAGTGGGGAAGTGGGGAGGTTTCAGCATTGAAGACACCCAGAAAATCCAAGGGTCATCTGGACTTTCTTGCAACTTCTGAAACTTCTAGGGTCTTTGCGTAATTTCTAAAAGTATTTAATTAAAAATATTTTGTCTAAACCACACATGTGCACCCAACCGAGGATGCGTCTAACGCGCTATGCGCAACCAGCTACCAAGGCCAGGCCCCGAGCCCGAGCCCGAGCATCGGCACCAGCACCGGCCCCGGCCCCGGCCCCGGCATCGGCACCGGCCCAAGCCCGAGCCCAAGCCCGAGTCCGAGCTCTGCAATGAGTTTCCAAGGTACAACGTCTGCACTACGCGCCCGATGGAAGTTGCAATTGGGAGCGTCTGGTCGAGTCTTTTGTGATGCGATAACCTCTCTGACTCACTATATAGATTTATAAAAAATAAAACAATGTATAGAATACACTTTGCTGGCCACAGTTTATTGTGTCCCCTTACATTCAATTTGTTCGCACCGGCAATGAGTTCCCAATATACAACGTCTGCACTACGCCCCGATGGAAGCTGCAATTGGGATGTTTGGTCGGGTCTTTTATGGTGCGGTAACCTCTCTGAGTTATTATATAGATTTATAACAAATAAATCGTATATAGTATACACTTTCAGCCAGCCATGCCATAGCTCACCATTAGTGGGTGATAATGGGCAGGGAGTTAGAGACTTGGGAATTCAATGTTGGACTTTTCTGCTATTTTCTGAAGCTACTCGGATTTTTATCTAATTTTCTAAAGTACTTAATTAAAATACTTAGTAAGGACCATGCATAAACACCCAACCCGAGCCTTGACCTTACACCCTAACAAGGATAAAGAGACGTCTAACGCGCCATGCGCAATTGGCTACCAAGCCCGAGCCCAATCCCGACCCCCGCCTGAGCTCGATCAGCTGGATGACATGTACATTTTTTGTGCTTTGCACTCCATGTGCATGTTTCATACTAAATTACACCTGTAATAGCACATAATATTATATTTAAACAATAGGGAAAGCCTTTATCTAGTCGATGTGAGATAATCCTCACAAAGATTAAACACCTCATTTTAATCCTCTTTGAACTTTTTACTTTGAAATCAATTTTCATTCACATCGTTTATGATTTTTAACATGTGAATATACCATCTCGAAACTCGTCACAAGAGCTTTCAAATCCACCTAATAATGAGAAAAAATATTATATGCATACCACATAAAAAACAAAAGACTCAAATTTGGTTGAGAAACATGATTAAAACCACAATTTTCAAACATGCCATTATTCTAATTCTAACAAGTACAAGGGGTACCAAATGTTGATAATTTATTAAATTCTATATTGAATGAATATCCAAAAAATAAAATATATAATTTTTTTTAGACATTCAAATAATTTAATCTCTCAATTTATTTGTCGATAAAACGAGTATATGTTAAAGAGAAAATGATGTGATTGATCTACTTTGGTCCCAAAACGTTATCCACGTACGGATAAATTAATTTACAAAGAGTTGCACAAAATTGACTTGCCAATTATCCGCAAGATTTGTCCCCTGTCCCCACCATCTCAGCCCCACCTCTCAAACTTTTTTTTCTCTCCCTTTCCCTCGTGCACATAAAATTGTTGGAATTTACTATAACAATAATAGGTTGATATGTTTATATCATGTAATATATATTTAGGAAAATGACACAACCCCGTCTAAAAAATCCATCAAAATCCTTATGAGCCGACGAGTATATATGCTTATTTGATATAATTTAATTTTTAAATATTATGGGCAATATTTTTGGATAATTTTTATGCATGGATGTAGCATTACTCATATATTTATATTTGCTTGTTAATATATTTCTTCATTCCGAAAATAATAAGTCTATTTTCTATTTTGAAATGTCTACAAAATATTGTCATTTCAAGAACATTTAATCATTGGTGAATTAAATGGATTACAGCTATTACCTTATAATTACAAGAAGAGAATAGAAAATAAAAGTTGTAAATTAGTAATATATTTAATTTTTATCCACCGTAAATATAAAGATTCCATACACCATCGTGATTGGATAAAAGACATGTGTCACTTTCATATGAGGGGACCATCACCAATGTATATGTATTTTTTATCCAAACTCGCTGGTGGATGAAAATCTATACACTGTTAATAGATTAAAATTAAATTCATTAGTAATTCATATAAAATACTACTTTTTTGAAAATTTGCCTAAAAAGAGTAGTGCCACGTCCATATTCAAAATTAGTTAAAAAAATTTTGAATCTCTCCGTACGCAAAATCCACTCCCAAAAGTTATCGAATATGTCGTTTCAATTAACGCTTTAAAGTATCAACTGTGTTGGTTAAGGAATTTTGCGTGAAAGTTAAACATTAACTAATTAGAAAAGAAATAAGGAGTTCGAGTAAGTCTAGGTTTACAGGAGATGAATTGCTAGTAATTTGTTCGAGCTCCGCTTAAATTTAAACGAGTTGCATACAATTCGAGCCGTATTCCTTTTCTCTTTTTGAGCAGAGCTCGTGCACCTCAAAAGTCAGCTCGGCTCCATCTGTTACCCTCCCTAACTAAATGCGAAAAAAATAATAAAAAATAAATTAAATTATGATGAAAAATACTACAATTCAAATACAATGTTAGCATGCATATGTGAATGACCCTCACATGCTTGGCGCATGGTATGTAGCCGTGTTTTGCCAGCTGGTGGCACAAGTCCTCAGTCGGCTGGTAAAATCCTTATCCTCTTTTCCCTTTAAAGTAAGGCTACTCTCACGTGCCTGTTGGCCCCATTACTTAATTAGTATCAATCTAACCAGGAAATGTAAATATTAGTATTCTTGGTGGATATACTATTTGCAAATAATAATTTTTGAATAATAATTAATAAATAAATATTGGAAAAAAATTATTTAATTACTGTAAGAAAATTACAATTTTATTGAATCAAATTACTGATTATAGAAAAATGAATTGGTTAGATTAAATATTAGATGGGTCCATAGTATGACTGTATCCCCTTAAACTCAATTTGTCTGCTACCAACTTCACTTTTGGCCTGCACCGTAATGTGTTCTCAAGGTACAATTTATGTTCGCTACAACTAGAAGGAAGTTGCACTCAAGGTGTATGGACAAGCCTTTGAAAGTGTGTTACTCTCTCTCTTAATGGCTTTAAGTGTGTGTATTGTTGTATTGGTGTCTGAATTTTCTTATCTCAAATGGTTGAGACACTTAGGGAATCCAAGGTGCTTCTAGACTTCCTTGCAAGTTCTAAAACTTCTAGAGTTTTTTTTAAAAAAAATTTCAAAAATATTTAATTATACTATTTGGTCCGAATTACATATGCACATTTAGCCCGAGCTAACGTGCCATATGTAACTAGTTACCAAGCCCAAGCCAGACGGATAGATGGTGCGTGCATGTGCGGTATTTTCACCTAGCTGTGCATGCGATGTATTAGATTATATTTTTTACAAGCACATGAGATTATATATATACAACATATGAAGTCTTTAATTGATCAATGTGAGATAATTCTCACATAGTTTAAAATTCTTTTAAATATCTTATTTTGAAGCTAATTTTTATTTATACTATTTATCATTTTGAATATGTGACTATATCGTCTTGAAATTTGCAACAAAAGCTTTCAAACTCACAAAAGGACATAAAATATCATGTGGACCTCACTCAAAGTTAATTGATATTTTCCCCCAAAAAAAAATTAGTCTATTGATAACTCAACTAATCTGCTGCTCAGTCAAAACGCTTGTGTTGCATTATTTAATTTCTTTTTAAGTAGATTATTATTATTTATGCTATAACAGTATTAGTTGTGGCGAATCCACCTTAGATCTCGTTTCCATATCCATGCATCCCACATAGAGAAAAAGACAATTTTGACTTTAAATGGAATCAAATTCAACGAGTGTCGACGTTGACGTGCCCTTGTACTGTCCCCCTTGCAGGAGTTATATTACTTACAAATCCAACACCAAACAAGTTATTTACATCTTTGAACCAATTGGCATTGTCATAAATTATACATCCTCCATCCTTTATTTTTTATATTAAAAATTTAAAATTTTTACAATTAAATGCACAAAAAAATTAAATGACTTTTAAGCTACAAATTTGTCCATAATAAATATAATTTTAATATATACAATTACTAAAAAACATTTAATATAAAAAGACAATTTAGAAAATTTAAAATTTTGTTGAATTGATTTTTAGAAAACGAACATCATTTTGGAATATACCAAAATAAAAATGTAGACAATTATTTTGGAACGGAGATAGTATAATGGATCCCTATTAATAGATCTTTTAGCAAAAAGTGCATGAACTTTAATATGTATTGATCTTTAATTATCAGAAACTCCTTCAGATTTGGAAATCTCATTTTCGAGAACTTTTCACTTGAGGAACTCGTATATATTGGAGATTGCTTTCGAGAAGTTACTTACCACTAGGAAATAAAAAAAAAGAAATTAATAAATAAATCATGATTAATTATTTATTTATGATACTAACACAATTTATAATTATCGAAAAAGTAATCTTAAGAAGATGCGGAACAGTTTTCGTAACTACGATCTGTTTTCTCACAATTGCTTACTGAAATTCATGTGTAGTCATATATTATTAGTTATTCAATTATTTATAATATGAACACTTCTTGTTACCCCCATACTTCTTCTGCCACATTTCTCGTTTATCATTTCCTTGCCATAGCGATTTTTATCTTCGAAATTGGCATCTATGTTATATATTGGTACGATTTGGTTTAGAATTTTTTTTTTTCTGGACTTCCAGTCTATTTTAAGGTTCCTTGTTTTTACATTCCAAAACTCAAGCTACAAATCATCTCATTTTTTTCGCTCAATCATCAAATAGGCTGGAGATATGAAAAGAAGAGGTCGTTCGGATTCTCTGTACATGATGGGTGTGTGAACACTCTTATTTGTTTTTTAAAGCTACGAATAAATACCCAAACTTTTCGAAAAAATATTTTATCGTGTTTGTTGAACAAATATGACCACATTACCTTACTTGTGAGTTTCTATTTAAGAATAAATATAAAATGAAATAAATAAATGATATTAGATTAGAATCTAATTCTCTATCTATGTCTTCATAAACTCTAAGTTGTATGGCCAAGATTTCTACAGAATGACTCGTTTTATTTTCTGGGCCACTTCGAATCACAGCTAAGGACATACTTCTCAACATGACACTGTCATAGCTAAGGACATACTTCTCAACATGACACTGTCAATGATCCGGGGATCTAAACTAAAAAGGCGCTATTGCATGCTTGCTTTTTGTTGTCGTTCATTGAAGAAGAAGATTATCACCCGTGCTATAAGTGCTAGATTAAAGTGTAAATTAAATGTAACAAAAGCCGTAGAATGTAGCAAGAGGATACGAATCTAGGTCACCAGGTCAGCAGACTGGAGTGGGAGCGGGAGAGTGAGAGTATCAGCATTATAGTTCAAAAAAATATAAGAGCGGGAACGAGAGTGAGGATTGAGAGCAGGAGCGTCCCCTATACATGAAGGATTTGATGACATAAATATAGACTTCAATACCACTTCGTAGACCATACGAGTCATAGGACACAATATTTGTTAAACTTTTCATATTATCTAAATACAACAAACTCTTATGTTATATAAAATGTTACTCTACATTATTACTAATGGATTCTTTTACTAGCAAGTAACATGCTATTATTTAATATGGTCTCGTAGACCATATGAGTCATAGAACACAATATTTATTAAACTTCTCATATTGTCTAAATACAATAACCTCTCATGCTATATAATGTGTCAATCTACATATTGCTAATGGGTTCTATTACTAGCAAGTAGCATGCTATTATTTAATATAGTATTTGTCACGCATTCGGGTCCTACATGACCCATCACGTTATCTAAATACAACACATCACCTAAATATAGAAAAGCACATGCTACTAAAAACTTTATTTACAATACTTTATTACAAAACTATGGTCAAAATATTACGTAACTCATAAAAGTCGAACAACCCACTAATACAGTTATAAATATCAACATATATCTGATAAATATCAATATATATCTTATAGGTGCTCATACCGGTCGATATGGCCACATACTTTCTTCACAACAACGATCTCCATACTGAATTCTTTATTTCTTAACCACCTTCTAGCAACCAATAATTCACGGGGATGGAGCCTATAACCAATCAATTATCTGTTAGTTTTCAAATATAGAAACATAGCAGATGATTATGGAAATTTTTAAGTAAAAATAAAACACGCTTATTGATTAAGGCATTAAAATTATTTTTTGTGCTTAAAGAAAATTTTTGCGAATAATTGCCCCATCACTGAATTCCTCATACATCGCATTCTTAAAGTTTCCACAACACATTCTTAGAACTTCTACAACACATTCTGACAACTTACATAGACATACATGCATACACACATCATGCATTATCCCGGATGAATTACATGTTAGGGAAACACTCAAACTTGAAAAACACTTCACTCGAGACTTTATGCATAAAAAATTGGGTCGGCTCTCTTCCACACCCTAAGCCACTCTTATGACCCAATTGAAATCTCAAACACACCTAGGGAATCTGTCCGGGGATCCCCCATCGATGCACTATAATCCACCATTTTCTCATCATCCACTATTCTCTCAGAAATCATATTTTTCTTAGAAGTCACATATTACTCAGAACTAGCATATTTCTCAAAAGCCATATATTTTCTTAGAAATCTTTCAAATGCCTCTTTAGGCTCACATTTCAAATTTTGCCAAATATGGATTATAGTCGCTAGATGTTTCCCTAACAGAATATTACAAATGCGCATAAACACATTACGCATACTTCTCAATCACATCTTTCATGTGCTCAACTCAAGTTACGTCCTTCACATACTCATCTCAAGTCATATTTTTCACATACTCATTTCAAGTCACATCTTTCGCCTATTTTTCTCAATCACATATTTCACATGCTTATCTCAAGTCCTATCTTTCACATGCTCATCTCAAGTCACATCTTTCACATATTCTTATCAATCACATATTTCACTAGCATGTCTCGTATTTGGCACTCAGATTTGTCTTAAGTTTCACATAGGTTACACATAATTTCTTCACAATACATCGTATTCATCGATTCCTATCATTTACGCACTGTGAATAAAATATTTTTTCTATTCTCATTTACCTTAGAACACATGTTTACTCATGATTTCATGCATAACATGTGCATATACTCTTTTACTCTTACGTTAAATGCGACCACATGACACGAGGGCCTCTTAATACTTTCAAACGTATAACTCACATTATAAACAAATTCTCTAAATTATATGCATAATCTCTACTGCCATATCACAGTCTCAAAAAGATGCATATCTTGGGTTACTTTTTACTCAAACGTATTATGCACTACGACTTCCAGAATGTACGCATGACCACTAAGTTCTACGTCACAATCCTAAGGATATACGCATCTTAGGTTATATTTTATAACAGTTTCAGAATTGTGTTAGGATCCCACATAGTCATACTAAGGGTAGATAGGCCAATCCACTTCTCTTTTATCCTCATTCTTACAAATTCACAAGGTCTGACTAAACTTTTGTTAGCGGATTCATACTAAGAGTTATGTTGGTCTATTGCTAGTATTTACTTGGTTTGCACCCATCTACACTTTGTCTTTCATATTATCTTGGTGAAGTCTGTGTTACTCCTTGGGCAAACATTTCTCCCATCAGAGTGCTCATGATGTCCTTTAGGATGTCTCTTATACCTTATATGGCATCCCTAGAGAGGACAAATTCCTCCCATATTATCTCTACATTTCGTCTTATCTCTACATAGATTTCCATGTCATCGAGTCACTATCCATACGTTGCACGCCCTGTTAATTTTTCTTATCATGTACGAGATCCAAATTACAAACTTTGTTATTCTAATCTCCTTGCCTTATCTGATTTTGTCCACTAGTACTTCTATAGGTCTTATGCTCTTATGATTTAAATCTATCATGAGTAAGTCAGGGTATTTGAACCACATCCTTAATAATATGTCTTGGTACTAATGTTACGCCATATCGTTTTTTTATTCCAGCCTTCCTTATCTATTGAGACCTTCACAAACTCTGGGGTACTTAACAACATTATGTTAGTTCAACTACTTCACTCATGTTTCTCCAATCTACAGACCTTACTATATGTATCAACATAATTAATTATTCACATATAAAAGAAAGTATAAAACAATAAGATTTAGCCCAGATCTCAAAGGTTGTTATGTTTATCAGGGAAATATCCTAACCATACCTCTATCACTTCAAAAGGGCTATCAAGAGTTATATGGCTCAAAACTGGAAACACATACACATTCTACTTAGTTTTCAAGCTTCCCGATAAAATCAGTCGACTGTTTGGGCAAAACAGTCAACTCGTTATGACTTGTACTAGCCTAAAATGTAACTCATAAGGGTAATGGAGAGAACCTTACTTCCAAGGTGATGTCTCAGTTAGCTATAAGTCATCACACTAGCTTTTAGGGTTAGCTCGACCCGATTAGCATATCGAGTGGTTGGAGTTTAACTCTGTTCTCTCTTTATTTCTCTCTTCTTATCTTTTTTCTTCTACTTCCTACCTCACTCACACACACATGAACACATATATATACTTATACTAAATATGCAGGGGTAAGGGTATTTATAGGGTTTGGGGGTGGAACTCGTGGCCAGGGAGTTGCCACTTGTCGATTTCTCATTTC
This sequence comes from Embelia ribes, assembly GCA_001753735.1. Taxonomy (NCBI): domain Eukaryota; kingdom Viridiplantae; phylum Streptophyta; class Magnoliopsida; order Ericales; family Primulaceae; genus Embelia; species Embelia ribes. The sequence continues at coordinate 9,159 of MKEJ01040522.1, forward strand.
AGCAATGAATAAATCAACTTAAATCCAGAACAGTCGACTGATTTCCTCAGATTATCATACAAGTAATATATGTTGTAATTCCAAGGCTTTGCCATGTGTCAAAATACGTGTTGCTCTCAAAATATCTCACCGACCAAATCAATCGGCACATACTCTATATCAGTCAATTGATTGCCCAATCGACCGATTCTTCTTTCAATCGACTGGTTATGGGTTTTCAGGCTATTACAGTATCAGAAGCCAAATCCAATTTTGTTATTTCTATCAATTATTTATGTTACTTATCGAAATGACGGACTTGTTATTATTATTATTATTATCCCTTTTTACCATTACCCATCATGCTGATAGGCTTGCTATTACTACTTATTGGCACAACTACTTTAAACTTGAGGTATTCCTAAAACCAAAATATAAACTGAAAAACCTACACAACTAGTGTAAGACACTTGTTGGGTGAGGTACTGGTTTCTCGCTCTCTTTAAGGAGATTTAAGTCTTATGCAGTTGGCAAAGCCTTCAACTGGTACTGTAGTAATTTCTCTTGACTTGTCCTCTCTAGCATACAATAGTCCAACTAGAATCATATGGTTCGATCCTACTTTGCACAAGTAGTTGAATCAAAACTTCACCATAAGACAACTTTTCTTTTAAAGTTTTCTCTCTAAATATTTAGTGGTAGGTAAATGTTTTTGAAAAGAAACATTCTCTATAACTTTTTTTACTTGGGAGCTTGTATATAGAAAGCTTGCAAGATGAGATGATCAAACTCAACCAATTCTTGGCTATTTTTAGGCAATTCAAGACATGCTCGGTGTCCCAAAATTTGAAACATAAACCCTTAGGTGTCATTTTGCATAAACACCAATGTTTAAAACTTAACACCTAATAAACATATGCTAATCAATTGTCATCTTGCATGAATATGTATGCTCTAAAATTTGACACTTAATCATAATAGGTGTCGTATTATTAATTTGGAAATTTTCTAAAGATGACACCTAGCTAATAACAAGGACACCTAATCTAGCTTGTTAACACATAATTCATGTATTAAAGAATAGGATAAAATGCACAAATACTAAAATGTCCAATACTACTACCTACTGTTCCCGTAACCAAAAATTGCCATTTTCAAATTTGGAAGATGCAAAAGAGTGTCACAGTGCTTACTATCAGGGGATATTGATAATTCTCAATTACATTTGCATCACCAATTTTGTACATCAGTATATAGATTTAAATAAATAGACATTCCCCTATAAATACATAAAATATTCACATACAATACTCCTGCCACAAAACACATGAGAACTTATCTATATCATCAAGGAGGTGGTGATATTTAAAGATCATAGATCTCTGCTCAGAAAAGAAAAATAAATAGGTCACAGATCAGATAGATAGTGGATGAAGATAAAAAGATAGAATGTGTCAGAGATAAAATACAATGTATTTAACAAAGGAGGTGGAAGAAAATGTAATTAAAAGTTGAATGTGTGAGATGTTGGGGCCTCATTGAGATCTATCCAGAAAAGAAAAATACAATAGGTCATGGGAAAAAATGAAAAATATGACTTGAAAATAGAGTTAATGGAAAACGTTGACACTATAAATAAAAGAATAAATAGTATATAATTCAACTTGAAATTTGGTAAAATATATAAAAACAATAACATGATTGCAAATATAATTATGTAAGTCAAAATAAAAAAAATAAAAAATTCGCAACACTTTAACTAATATTACTATTATGAAAAAAGTTATTGACATAAACGTGAATGGATTTCTTAAAAACATGTTCTCCAGGTTCAAGAATGCATTTCTTGGAAACTATGATTTAACTCCTGGGCAAAAAACAAGTACATGATTTTAAATAATTATAGTGTGAGGAATTGAGACATTAGAGCACTTAACTAGGGCTCGCAATAAATGAAGCTACTCTTCATGAGCTATTCGAGTTTGCCTTGAACTTCATTTGAAGTCTCAAGTAATTTTGGCTCGAAAACTAACTCACATAATTTTAGGACTGAGCTCGATCAATGAGTTACTAGGCATGTTTGACATACAAGCAGGAAAAAAAATATAAAGATATATTAACCTATTTCTTAGTACACTTTTTACATGAAATCTTACAAATTAAAAATCATAAATATTCATGAACTAACTTTGAATATAATATATGTTTTAGCTTTATTAATCTGAATTTTTAAAAAAGCCGGTAGTTGATTATTCAAATGAATTGAGTGTTCTCTAGCTGAGCTAATCAAATATGTATGGATATATATATGTATATATATGTATATGTATGTATGTATATATTATGCTCAACACTATTACTCTGTTTTGCATTACCCATTTTCTTATTGGCTATCTTCAGAATACTAACTCCACATATATGCCAACCTCTCCATCTTAGCATTAATACTCTTAAAATTTCAACACTTTCTCCTTACCCCCTTTGCTCTATTACTTTTCCCAAACTCCTCAATCTCGCACGCCTTGATAATTCTCATTCCTAATAATTTGTATGGTCCAACACGTAACCAAATATCTCAAAAATACTCATACAATACATAGTTCCACAACTCTTACTCGGTCTTCACCTATATAGAACCTCACAACCCAACTTATTATATTACACAACCATGTCCCTTAGTTACTCAAATCTCTCAATACAAACACTTTCGTACATTCAATGCGTTCTTCTCACTACTCCGCACTTTTCACATGTTTCGCAACTCTCATCGCTAGTTAACTCGTTAATTAGAATATCTCTCATTCAAGTTCTACACTCCAACAGATGCCTAATGTAACTACCAGTCGTCATAAACTTTTCAGAAAATGCAAATTCATACCCGATTCTAACTTGTTCATATTCTCCTATTAGACCAATACTCTAATATCGAAACCAACCTCTTAACCTCGACAACATAACCTTGCACTCATTACAATAACGCCAGTCAAAAGCTATACATATCTACCTCTTTATACCCTTTCCATCTTAACATCATTACTCATATCTTGCCTCATACAAACATACCCAAACCATTCCACATAACCACATCCCCAATAACCAATAAGTGCAAACACGTGCCCTTCCCCTCCTATTGCAAAACATACTCCCACCGCATTCATCACTCCCTAGCACGCATACAACTCTTACTTATCAATCTTACACTAACACATTATCCACTAACAATTCTCCTAAAAGTACCAACCAAAATAACTCAAAGCTCCCTAAAAATACTACGCTTACCACATCCACTGTAATCAACTCAACTACTACCTCGACCATTGCATCCTATCTGTGCCATATATAAACTCAGAAAGTCACTCAAAACTACAAAATCCAACGACCCCAAGCTCTATCTATTCTACTTTCTGACTGCTAAAATGTCCAGAAGTTATATCACTCTATTCATATATCAATCTTCAAAATAAAATGTCTTCAAATAGTTTATATTATGTTCTAGACTATGTATGGATCTTCTTGAATTCTCAACCCCTCTAAATTTCCTTCTGTTCCTTATCATCTCAACCACATAACTTAACATAAATTCTATCTTCCTCCAACTTTTAGTTCGAGTACACCTACAGCTGTACACATTGGTTAGGGAATCATGTCCATCATTAACAAAATTTGTGTCTTAAATGACTTCTACACCCAACACAAATTTTATCATACTAGCACCTTGCCATACAAATATTAACAAACCCATAACCAGACACTTCACCAATTCCACACAGTATCTTAAATCCACCAAATTTTAATTCATCTCTCTCATCCCTAATCTCGGGTCACCAACTCTACTCGTACAACTCAGATATCCGATTGTATACACGAAAAAATAGTCAGATCATTATTCAAAGATTGTATATATTCCGACCAACACTAATTGGTTCCTGAACTTCTCGTAGCTTAATAGCTTCTCAACATAAGTCTATAATTAATCTAATCACTCGTCCTAATTTACTCAATGCTTCCTTAACCAAGGGTCTCAATTTTCTCAAGTTCAATCCAATTTGGAATACACACTCGTATCTCGCACTCATCACAAAATCTTGTGCCTAAAAATTTACCTCATTTAGAAGACAGTTGTCTCATACTTTGTATCTTATAAACCGAATACTACTGCCAAGTTGCTCATATAAAGTAAGGCAACACACTAGACACGCGTTCATCTTCTCCTTCGGAAGATTCAACCTTTATGTTATACAATCAACACATTTGCATGCTCCAAACTATACACTTTATCGAAAACGACATCATTTAAAATTAATCTAATGTTCGTATTGTGGTTAAGAGTAAAAGAATTTCAAAAATAAAATCCTATTGATTTTTTCGCACCCCGAATCCCCATAAACCCGGGGACGTGAGCTTATAAAGAAACTACGATAACTATAATAGCCCATTCCTTACCTACAATAATCATCTATATAAAGTCTATATATATATATATAATTGTATAGCTCCAATTTAATACATCGAGTATAATATAGAGCGTTGCTGCGGAATAATGCAACCCATCACCTCCTATTTACATAAACAATAGAAGTTGTACACTGGCCAAATGATTTAGTAGAAGGTGTAAATATATTCTTCATTCTGTATACAAGCCCAATAACATATCTATACTTTCATACAACTTCCAATCAAATATAGATAATATATAATACATTATGTTCTTGCCTCCGAATCTAGTACACACTACTTAAGGCAATGACAGTATGTAATACGAAGGCCAGTTAAGGCCCAAAAATATATACAACAAATATCAATGGCCACTTAAGGCGCAACAATATATACAACATACATCAATGGCCACTTAAGGCTATATACAACATAAATCAATGGCTACTTAAGGCGCAATAATATAT
>MKEJ01040526.1:0-16162 GCA_001753735.1 Embelia ribes
ACCCTATCTGGGAAGGACCTTATAAAATTTCCGAGATCTGCTCAGAACGCCTATCGGATTACAAACCCATACGCACCCGGAGGAGAGCCTGAGAAAAGACCATGGAACGCAATCAACCTTCGGAAGTACTTTCAATAAATGAGCCACTCTGCTCTCATGCATACTTCTTATTATCCATATCGTCAATCAAGGACTGCTTCTCATATAATCAACGCAGTTTCACAAGCTTGACTCTCTCTCACTTGAGTACTTATATATGTTTCTTAGAGGCCGAGCCGACAGGCCACCTATGGATTCTCAGGAATCCTGAAGTCTTCTTCGAGGATGTGCCTCAGAGCCACCTCTGGATTCTCATGAATCCAAAAGTCTTCTTTAAGAACGCGCCTTAGGGCCACCTTAAGAGGATGAGAGACCGAGCCCTAGGGTCACCTCTGGATCCTTAGGAATTCGAAAGATTTCTTTGAGAACGTGCCCCATGGTCACCTCAAGAGGACGAGAGACCAAGTCCCAAGAATATCCCCAGTTTCCCAAACCCTTATCACATAAACAACTCGTTAATAACAATCACAATGATGATCTTTTTATTCAACACATCCACAAGGTTACAATCACAACAAACACAAGTACAACACACAAATTTATTATTACAAATAATGGTACAACCGTTTTAAAAAAAGGAGAAGAAAAAACTTCTTTATTCCTTGGAACTATCTTGGGTTCCAGATGTACCAACTTTATTTGCTAGTTCAAGCTTCACTCTTGGACCACTGGCCAAGTAGTGCAGACGCTCATAATTAATACAACGCCCAGTTCTCAAAAAGGAAGGAACTTCGGGATTAATCGGTAAAAAACATTCATCATTCGATACTAGCCAATCATAATTTTTCCATCGGGAAAATCACTCTAAAGACTCATTTAATTTATTACAACAATAATTTATAAAGCGATTTCGTTCTCTCGTATCGCGCATCGAGTGGATAACATGGAGGGAGTATTTCACATACAAATCGTATGATTATATTCCTCTAGAAAAGAAATTATTTTTTTCGCAAAAGAGCTACAATCCAATAATTCCATATTCAACCTATTGATAATATTCTTTAGCACCCAGAATCGCGAGTAATTTCTTGTAATTTAGCATTGGCAATCGATCTTTGTTTCTTTAGCTCTTTAACCTCCTTATGAATGTTAAAAAGTTGGCTATGATTTTTTTTGGGCGATTATTCTTTGTTCGAAGGCATGAAATTTCTTCCTTAAATTCTCTGAAATGCCTATCTAGGCTCAACAACTGACCTAGTTCTTATTGCAACTATTCAGAATTGTCATCTGCTTCTTTTTCCTTTTTTAAAGCATCCTTTGCCAACTTTCAGGATTGTTCATGCTGATGGCGGTAACGTAACACCTCGGGATTTATCTCGTCCCTTTTGCCTACAAATTCTTTCCCTTCAAAGTATGACACATTACGTTCCAGTTCAATTATTGTAAGGTTAGTATTATAAAATGATTTCGTTAATTCCATATTTTGATGAACGTACAGATAAAACTCAAAATGAAAAGCTTTGCCTAATGTTTCAATCGCCTCTATAATATTGCAGGGTTGAAAAGGTGAACTTTGGTTAGGATCTGATGAAACATTGTGAATATGTCTCACCAATTTCACCAGCTGCAACCTAATTTTCCCAATTCAATCCTTACCTAGGTTAAATATATCTTCAAACCGAATTGAAAAATTGGGAGAAGGGAGATCACCTCCATCATACATGAATACACAATCATACATATTCAAATTTCTAAATTTTGGACATTTCAGAAACAAAAAAAATAAAGAAGAAGGAAAGAAGGAGCTCAGAAATGAACAATATTGAAATCTCATTCACAGAAAGTCATTACAAAACCTGGGACTTCGCCCACACCAAACCCAAATTCTTGCATATCGACTAACAACATCAAAACTCCTAAAAAAAACAAACAAAAAATAAGAAGAAGTCATATCTTATCTTTAGAAGAAGCCGAAAAGGTACCAACAGCAAGAGAAGGCATCTTGGAAGATTATTTGCATTTAAATTCCATGAAAGCCTTATACCCAAATTCAACATCCTTGATAAATTTGGGGTCAGGAAAAGGGAATTTGTCTTTACCCCAAAGAGGGCTAGTTTCTGAAATCTTGGAGAGATCTAAGCCCCTATAGAATGCATTGTAAGTCTGAAAATTACATAACTTCTTCCATCCAAAAGTAAAAGAAGTTCTCTTTGTACTCAACTCATCACACCTTGCCAAGAACTTGGCTATCCTCTCATCCTTCTCTTTCATTAACATCTTCCCCTCATGTCTGGTCTAAACTAGATATTTAATCTATTCATCCTTCCTAATATTAGCTTCAGCCAATTCTGAAACTTTTCCCTCAGCTTCAACAACTTTTTCCTTGAGATTAATAGCTTTCCTTTCAATCTTCTCTTTTTTCTTCAACAAATTTTCCAAATCATTACTTTTCTCATCAAGTAGTTTGGTAAGCTCAACAATTTGTTTATCCGGAAGGTCTATCTCATCCTTCGAAATAGCTTGATCCTGACCAAATTTACTTTAATGATTAATCTGTTCCTGATGATGTCTAAATAATAATACCACCCAGATAGAGGTGATCCATACATTCCAGGCTAAGAGCTCCCCAGGGTTTGCTATAAAGTTCCTTGTGGAATCTAGGATAAGTTATCTGTAACCCATTAAAAATTCCAACCCCGTCAAAACTAGGTGGAACATTACATGAGTGATATTCTCCCTCTGGCTCCTTACTCTCGTTGTCACTACTAGCTTCACCAGTCTCAACTGCATCTGATGAAGATTTAGGTTCAGAACCACATTCAACAGCCCCTTCTTGAACTGAACCAAAAGGTTCGGCCCTATCCTCCTCTCTTTCACCCTCTTCATCAAAACCTAGGCTTTCACAAAGATGCAACAAGTGATCAAAATGAGCCAACGGATCAAATTGGTCCGATGGATCAAACTCTTTAAAAGCCTCTTCAAGTATTTATCCTATCACTTCCTCCTGAATTATGTCTGATACCGTTGGTAGATCTACTGGGAGTATGTCATTCCTGGTAAGTTGAACATCTCCCATCTGCAAAATTGGTGTCATCCTGCTGGAACTAGCAGCGGGAATGACATTCAGAGTGCTTGACACAACAATAGAAACTTCATCAGCTACTAGAACCTGTGACTACGACCTTTTTTTTTTTTTTTNNCATCGTCCTTCAGGCCACAAGGAAACTTGTCAAAGCCAAACAATTTATAAGAATATCGGGCCTACTCATCTGTCCCATCTGGACCTTTCAACTCTAAAATTTTCGTTAGATTGGCTAATCCCTCCTTACCAAGTTCTGGAAAGTGTGGTTTCTTCCCCATATAAGGACATTTGTTAATACAAACCTTGTCTACCTTGGAGACCCAACCACCTGACACGATTACCCAATCATTTTTTGCACCTTTATTCGATGTTAGAAATGGTGACATAATTCGCTCCGGACGTTTGGGAGATAGAAACCATACGTCCTTTGCGTGAACTAAGTGATAACAATAGGCAATCTCTGCTACCCCTAAGTTCACTCCAACAATCCTATTCAAAATTTCAATATCTCTAATAATCCGAATGGTATTTAAAGTTATGTGAGACAGCACGAGTTGAGAAACTTGTAGGAAAGATATTAATAAAGGAGAAAGGGGAAAGATTATTACTCCAGCGTAAATGGCACTTAGATATACCCCAATTTCATCATTGTTACTTTGAAGAATCCCTCAGGTGTCCTCCTCAGTTTCACACAGTCTAACAGATATGTTAATCCATTTCCCATATTTTTCCAAGAATCTTTCTCTAACAAACCTCTTATCAGTTTTAATGTCACCCATTGTGACAGTTTGGTGTGATCTTTTGATGACTCTAATTTCTTCACAACCTTCGGATCTTTTTCCGAAGTTACACCACTCTTCCCTACCCTCGCCGAAGATTCAGCCATAATAGTTTAGAGAGAGAAAATGAAGATTATGCAAAATTGAAAATAACAAATAAGCAAAACGGACCCTCTATCCTCCATTATTTATAGCAAAACCACAACTTCAAAAGGCAAAGCAGAGACGTTTCAAATGTCAACATTTATGACAGATGACAACTAAATTCATATCTAGGTAACATAGCCATGTAATCATCTCTAACTATCCAGATCTGCTATATGAATATTAACTACTCCGAACTATGACCCGCATGCTCGGTAGTTGGGGAGCAGTAGTATGAGGTGTTCCCCTCAGGGAAAATGAAAAGTGAAATTTTCATTTCAACTATAATTAATTGAGGGACCTATGGATTGATATCTGCAATTATTTTTATTCAATCAATAATTGTAGAAATACTACCGTAAAATATTTTAATGGTAGGAGTACAATTATCTCCTCTCTCTTTTCCTCTCCTCTCCTCTCCTTTGGCTTTTCAAAATTCAACTGACGGTCCCTAACCTCACATAAGCAGTAACCCTCTCTTCTAGGTTGGTTTCCTTAGGATGACCAATAGGGCCATAATGGCAAAAAAATAAAATAAAAAAAAGATCCCAAAGCCAATAGGCAGGAGTCAAAGTCCGAACCTCAAAAATCGAATTTATTTTTTTTCAAACTCAATCCTTCTCAGCTGAGGCTATATAAATGTTCCACATTCAAAAGCTCCCAGGGGCTGAATAAAATTAAGAAAATGCCCGAGGCAATTGGAGAAAAGTTGATAAGTATATATTTATACATACAATAAAATATAGGAATTAATACTATAGTTAAATCAAATTACCTGCTGCACACTTTGATTAACAAGAAAGTCAGGGTATTTAACAACTGTACAGGTATTGTGTACTATAAAAAATGCTACATATTAGCTGAAAAAACTGGTGAAAAAATTAGACTCTCTCTCTACATTTAATGCTTAACCAATTCATTTATTATTTTGATTATCACTGTAACCTTACCCGAACTCTTACTTACTTAAGTATCGGAGAGTTGGTGAACAATCTCTTTGTCCGCAATTTTAGGAACTGAAGGGAAGCTACTAGAAGGACCATCGGAAGACAGGAGTAAAATATATAATTAGTACAATCGGAAAAGATATACTAGCCGAATGAAAGGGAATTATGGAGAAAATCTAGTCTTAAGACATAACGTCCGATCTACCTGAATTGGAATACTTATCAACGGGGAGTGTTTATTCGATATACAATCGGATACATACTCTTCAGTTTTTTTTTTATTTGAGTTAGGAAAACTAAACTAACAGTAGAACACAGCTTGAGTTAACTATATTACTAACAATCTTGTTTGCACGGATAATACAATGAATTTTCTCTCGCTATTTATCCTAATTAATGAGCTCTGAAATATTGTTAATTTAAAAAATCACTTAAGTGTATAATCTGATTTACTCCAGCCTAGTGTGTCATCGGGTGATTGTCAGATATCATAATTATGCGTAAGCGATTTCTAAGATACTCAGACATATTAAAAATTATATATTTTAAACTAATTTAATTTTTAAATTAAGTTTGTTAAAAACATACTCATCAATTAAGAGTTGGAGATATTTTATTAATTTATCTACATCCCCTAAGTAAGAAAAGAAACTAGTCTAGTGTAACTATGATGAACATAGCAAAAGATAAATAAACTCACGAAAGAAAACATAAACACATAAAGAAGATGATCACCAATAATTAATAACAAAATAATTAACGATAATTCACAAAATTGCATTGAAAGTAAAAAGGAGAGATGAAAAAGTTTTGAGACGCTATCTTTCTAATCTCCAAAGTTAGACAAGAGAAAGAATAAAAGAGTAAATAGGAAGTTAGGGTTGGAAAATCTTTTTTATTCTCTACAATAAAGGTAAAGACTAAAATATCCTTAATGAGATAATAATCCTAATTAAATTCGAATTAAACTAATAATATAAATTAAATATTGTGCTTTAATTCCCACAGTTGATTAGTTAATAGTACTGCACTCTTTCACAAGAAAATTCATAACTCACCGTAGAAAATTCTAAATTGAGCTATGTTTGAACCGTAGGAAAGATAATTCAATGAGTTTTCTAACTGTGCCTATTTTGATAACAAAATCTGCTCAAAACTTCCCAAAAATTCAGCAAAATTCATGTCTTCGATTTATGAAACACTTCCAACAAACAGGTAATTAAATCGTTCACTTAGTACTTTATAAAATTCTTTTCTTGATACTTTAAAACTAAAACCAACGTCCAAGCATAGTGTTCAATATCATATTACACAAGATTTCCTTTTTGGCTTTAAATTATCACATTTAGCATCGTAAATCTGTAATTAACATAAAAACACATAATATCGAAATAAAATAAGTTTTATATTCTAAATCGCTATATAAATGACCTAATACACTTTTATAGCCCAATTAGTATATAAGAAATTCCTATATACTTTTATGTATAAAATCTTTATTTAAATTAAAATATGTTTAAATTTTGAAATAATTACACATACATCCAAAAATAAAAAGGAACAATTTTTTATGGAAGTTAGAAAAAAGAAATTGGATCTATGGGTGAGCATTGGTTCTGTTTTGGGAATTTCCCAAATTGAAATCAATTTCCCGAATTTTCCGAACTAAAAAAAAATAATCAATCCCAAACCAAACTAAATAAGGAACTGAACAAAAACCGAAACCAAAAATAGTTTAAATCTCAATCCCGAAACCAAAAATTCCGAAATTTTGAATAAATAAAGTTAAATAAATAATAATTCAACAAATTTGGGATACCCGAGAATTTGGCACCGAAGATTAAATAAATAATATATGAAAATTAAAATGGTTTGAATTTTTCGAAAAATTTAGGAAACCCGAAAATTTTATATTTGATTTTCAATCTAGAACCGAAAGTATTTGGGTACCAAAAATTTAAGAATTATGATATCGAACCGAACTATTTTTTCAAGTATTTCGCTTTACTTTTTTTGTTTGAATTTTGGGAATTTGGAATGTGTGCTTACCCTTAACTGGATATATTATTTGTGGATGGAGACACAGAGTAATACGGTAATTTTGAGAATGAGAAAGTGAAATTGAGATGTCATAAAATATAGTTTTTCTACCTTGTTTTTATCTTTATGCACATCTCTTTTTATGCAAGAGATTCCATAAGAAATAAAAAATTATACGGAAACAATATGGAAGCGCATAAATGCTGAACAACCTCTATTTTATTGCTCTGGTAATACAAAATAAGAAAATAATTTGTTAAGTTTATCCAAAAATTTTATTCACCATGTTTTTGTTATAATTTATTGGAATTTTCAAGATTTAGATGATAATGATAAATGTAAATGTTTACTTTCCAAAAAAAATAAATGTGAATGTTTGTGTTATAATTTATTTATTACTTCAAGATGGATGACTTTCGATTTATTGTTCGGATAAAATTTTTGAATAAATTGAATGGATTGGTAGCATTGCTATACAAAATATCGAATTTCTCAGTGATATTCCATATGCATATATAAATGGTGTGAACTCACATGCCCATTTCTTGTCTTTATTTATGTGCCATTTCATACTAAGTTGCACTTATTCGTTACATTAAAATTTTCCACGAGGACGAGTTTTTGGAAAATAAATATAAGAATTTGATTTGGGATGAATTTGCTAGTTCATCAAGGAGGAGGTTGTTTTTTTTACAGCATTTCCATACTGGCATGACAGAGATTGTACAATTATAGATTATAAATAAACTTCATTTAGAAATTTTAAAATTTCACATAGATTCCAAGACAAAGAAATCTTAATAATTAATGTACCAATGTACGTGACTTGCCTTTGCATGGGCTGTATCGAAAATGATCGTTAGCTTGTCTTTCACCATATATGAATGTTGTCTCTTACTGGATTACGAGAGTGGTATGGAGACAAAAAAATGTTTGGCTTGTTATTCCATACTGAAATTTTTGTAACTAAGAGAAGTTACTTCTGTCTAGAGTTGTTTGTTAAGTTGCTCGTCGCTCGAACATTGCTTGTAGTACTACTGAGGGGCCACTTCAACCGTTACAACACATGATCAAGCTTTACTAAATATATATTTTTCGGTTGAATTAACTCTCAAGAATGCATAAATTTCTCAACTTCTCAGCCTTGTATGTTCAGAAAACAAGTTATAGGGTCCAAGCTAAACTCTTAATAAAACCTTTGTGAGTCTTTCTCTGGCATATGATTAATATTTTCGTATATGCATAGTCAGTTTGAAAATGGCAATGTTGAGGCCCGCATGTGGACTTGTAAAGCATGCACGATAATAAAATCCCCTGCTGCTATGTTCATTTAGAGCATTCCAGCAGTGTTTTTATGATTTCCATACCATGGATAATACGGAATAGAGACTCAGTGAATATGCATTTTTGCTGCAGCGTCTCTAAGTCCTCTAAATTATAAAGATTTATAATTTAATGAAATTATAATTTTTTTTTTACATAATATCATATTAATATAACTTATACCTTAACAATATTTTAGTAAAATAAACTATGTCATCTGTATATTTTTTAAATTCTGAAATAATAAAAAAAAAAAAATTTGATTCAACAAATATAATATACTAATTTATCGTATAATATCTATCTATTAAAATAATTATCTTATATTATTTAGTATACTCTGTATTACATAAATGTCATATATATATATTTTAAATTATGCATATATTTAAATAAAATAATTCAAAAACCATATCATTTTGTTTACTCTTTATCTTTTAGATGGTTGAGTTCGGTTATATATTATAATAATTAATATACTGCTAAATATTAACTTTATATATTATGATATAAATTTTAAAATAACATGCAATAAGTTATATTTAAATTAATATATACACATATTGTATGCCATTAATATGCTAATATTAGATTTCATGCTGAAATAATAATATTTACTAAATTAATTATTAAGTTCATATTTAAGTATTATTAAGAAACTTATAATTTATTATATGATACAAATTTTCTCTTTAAAATATAATAATTAATATTTATATATTTTTTATACTATAGTATAACACAAATAAATCAAAATATAACTATATAGAATGGAAATATGAAATATTTATATGGGTATAATTGTCCAAAAATACATATAGACCATAACTAAATTTAGTTTTGAGTCTTTAAAGTTATTTACTCAAATGTTCTGGTAGCTATATTTAGAAATATGATCTAAATTTAGAGACACTGCTGCAAAGTGATGTTTGAGTTCGGATGACTAAATGAGTCTCCAAATCCATATATATGGATCCATTGAGGTATGGCTGGGACTGCTATTTTACTCCTGCTAAAAGAATACGAAAATCAAACTTCACGTGTATTATAAGGGCATCTCCATCAGTATTTCTATCTGCTCCTTTAATTTTAAGATACTACATATTAATTTTCTATTGTAAAGTGTCTGAAATAGGGTAGCTTCACACCAATATCTCTAAATTGTGAGGCTAAAATACTATAATAATGAAATAACAAATTTTTTTATAGGCATAGAAAAATGTGCCTCGCAATTTATATTTAAAGAAAAGAAATATAGTTTTTTATTATTATTATTTGGATTGAAGAGGTATGATAGTTTATTTGAATAAGATAATCATTGTAGATGAATTTACTATATTAAGGATGTGAATGCTAAATAGATAAAGTGCATGTGCATTTTATTGTTTCAATATGTAAATTTTAGAAATAACGGCTGTCATAGAGATGCTGGTGTGTGGAAGCCCAAATGCTTTTGTAGATGCACGATCACTTTGGACAGTTTATTTAAAAGTTGTCAATTCTAACTATTTTTATTCTAATTGCCATATTTATCCGTATAATTACTTAACATTTATCGCATAATAAAATTAAGATTCAAAATAATAAAACTTACCATATTAGAAATTATTAAAACTATGTATCCCATGAAATTAGGATTTAAAACAATAAAATTTACATTAATAGAATTTATTAAAATGATATACATACATATATCAACTAGCCATAACAAAAAACAATGAAAATTAAATTTCATATAAAGTCAAGCACAACCCTAAAATATTCATAAATATTTTTGTATAACTATAAAATTAATTTATCATAATAAAAATTACTAAAATTGTATTTAAAAATAAAAATACTATTAGTAAATCAATATTTTTATAAATTGATTCTACCAATCTATGATTCTTAAAAAATTTTCAAAATATTTTCCTAATCAGCATTAATTTTTTAAAATATGTGTTGATACTAAGACTTTTACATACCTAAATTAATCAAAATATGTATTGTTTTTTTGTAAAAAAAATATTATTATAGTATAAATCTTATCAATAGATATTTTATAAATTTATATAAATTACTGAAAAAAATATATAAAAAGATGTCTGAGAAAACAAATTATCAAAATTAATTTAATAAAATATATAATATACAATTCGTAAGGACAACAAATCAAAGTCAACTCTAAAATCATTCCAACTAGTCTTTGTGGAAAACCTGCTTCCATAATTTTAAATTGGGAAAATTATACTTAGCTCCATGAGGTGTCTGATAATGTCATAAAATCCCCTGAGGTCTTTGCAATTACACAATTCACCTTAAGGTTCTATGTCCATTGTAATTTAACCCCAAATTTTTGGGGGCAAAATGAAATGAAGACTATTTCTCAACAAAAACGTAAGAAATTACAAAAATACTCATTCAATAGTACCCTCTATATAGTTATTTGTTATAATTTGTTAAACAAATCCATTTTATAAATACATATAATGTACTTTTCTTAAAAAAATAATAATTTTAAATTATGATAAGATTATAGATTAATAAAATAAGGTATAAAGTAAGGGTAATATGGCCATTCCACATAAAACCAAACTTGGATTATAAATTGGGGCAAAGTGTAATTTCCAATATTTTAGGAGGTTTCTGAAATTATCATAAACATTATGAGGGAAAAGTGTAATTTACCCTTTAAAATTTTACTTCTCAAAATTTTGCTTTTCCTCCTAATAAAATATTAATTTAGAAACTGCACGCAACAATATTGGCCTTGATTGTAAGCCGCAGAAATAATTTTTTTTTTTATTTTTCACTTAAAAAGGAAAAAAAAAATCTATTTGGTGCATTAAAAAAAAAATACTTGTTTATATTTTTGAGGTACAAAAATATACTTTTGTATAAGTAAATATTGTGATTATTTTTTTCAAAAGCGTATACTTTATTCATACTTTACCCTCCAACTAATTATATTTCAAAACTCTCAATATAAAAATGTATACATTTTTTCTAATTCTATCAAACACACAAGTAATATTTATACTTTTTATCCTCATCTAAAAGGTATATTTATACTTATAAAGTACAACCAAAAGAGCCAATTTCTTAAAAAAACCTAATATGTATATATACACACACATATTATTAGAAAAATTTTCTTGGCTGAGAAATTCTATTTAGCAATTTTTTCTTATTAGAAAAATCAATTTTTGCAAAGAGAGAAGACTCATATACAATATTCTTAAAATAAAAGTTAAATGAAGATTTGAAAAGACTTGTGAAAATGTTCAAACTCTGACATAATGCTTTAATGAACCAGTACTAATGAGTATATATATATATATATATATATATATATATCAAGTCCCACAACCCGTGACTTGGAATCGTGAGTTCTTAACAAAAGAAAAGAGAGCCGAAAATAAAGAAATAAAATCATCTATGTCAATCATGTTGCATCTATAGCAGCGGTAACTCCAAAAGAAAGGAAGAAGACTAACGCTAACTTCATAAAAAATATATATATACAATAGTAAATCTGTCTGGTTACTAATACAACACTACAAACTGTATGCTTGTCAAAAATAAATAATAAAGAAAGATATGCATATATTATTCGCCTATGTAAGAGTAAGAATTAATCTATATTTTTGCCATTGTACAATTACTACACCACTACATCTCCCTATCGGCTACATCTCTCTATCAACAATACAAGCTGTAGTACACTTTGATATAGAAATGCAGTGGTGTAGTAGTTGTACCATGGTAAATATATATATATATATATATATATTATTGTTCTTACATAAGCCAAAGAACATATGCATATCTTCCTTTATCATTTATTTTTTACAAGTATATAGCTTGTAATATTATATTAGTAAACAAACAGGTTTACTATTGTATATATGTATATATTTTTATGGAGTTGATACTAATCTTCTTTCTTTCTTTTTGGAGTTGCCACTACTGTAAATGTGATGTAACTGGCGTAGATGTTTTTATTTCTTTATTTTCGGTTCTCTTTTATTTTGTTAAGAACTCACGATCCTGGGTCACGGATTGCGGGGCGTGACAATATACATTATTATAAAAATTTTCTTGGCTGAGAAATTTTATTTAGCAATTTTTTCTTATTAGAGAAATCAATTTTTGCAAAGAGAAAATACTCGTATACAATATTTTTAAGGGTAAATTTCATTTTGCCGTTACCATTTGAGACTCATTTCAATTTGTCTCTATCATTTCATTTATTTAATAAAACAATATGTTTATAAATTGATTCTAACAATCTATGATTCTTAAAAAAATTTCAAAATATTTTCCTAATCACCATTAATTTTTTAAAATATACATTCATACTAAGGTTTTTACATACCTAAATTAATCTAAATATGCCTAATTTCTTTTGTAAAAAAATATTACTATAGTATAAATCTTATCAATAGATATTTTTTAAATTTATATAAATTACTGAAAAAAATATAAAAAAAGATGTCTGAGAAGACAAATTATCAAAATTAATTTAATAAGTAATTAAAAAATATATAATACACAATTCGCAAGGACAACAAATCAAAGTCAACTCTGAAATCATTCCAACTAGTCTTTGTGGAAAACCTGCTTCTATAATTTTAAATTGGGAAAATTATACTTAGCCCCATGAGGTTTCTGATAATGTCATAAAATTCCCCGAGGTCTTTGAAATTACACTATTTCCCTCAAGGTTCTATGTCCATTGTAATTTAACCCCAAATTTTTGGGGGAAAAATGAAATGAAGACTATTTCTCAACAAAAGCGTAAGAAATTACGAAAATACTCATTCAATAGTACCTTCTATATAGTTATTTGTTATAATTTGTTAAGCAAATCTATTGTATAAATACATATAATATACTTTTCTTAAAAAAATAATAATTTTAAAGTATTATAAGATTATAGATTAATAAAATAAGGTATAAAGTAAGGGTAATATGGCCATTCTACATAAAACCAAATTTGGATTATAAATTGGGGCAAAGTGTAATTTTCAATATCTTAGGAGATTTTCTTAAATTATCATAGACCTTATGGGGGAAAAGTGTAAGTTACCTTTAAAATTTTACTTTTCCTCCTTATAAAATATTAATTTAGAAACTGCACGTAACAATATTGGCTTTGATTGGTAAACCGCAGAAATAAATATTTTTTTATTTTTCACTTGAAAAGGAAAAAAAATCTGTTCGGTGCATTAAAAAAAACTACTTGTTTATATTTTTGAGGTACAAAAATATACTTTTGTATAAGTAAATATTGTGATTATTTTTTTCAAAAGCGTATACTTTATTCATACTTTACCCCCTGCTAATTACATTTCATAACTCTCAATATAAAAACATATTCATTCTTTCTAATTTTACCAAACACACGTATAATATATATGCTTTCTATCCTCATCTGAAAGGTATAATTTTATACTGATAAGGTACAACCAAAAGCGCCAATTTCTTAACAAAACACACATATTATTAGAAAAATTTTCTTGGCTGAGAAATTCTATTTAGCAACTTTTTTCTTATTAGAAAAATCAATTTGTGCAAAGAGAGAAGACTCATATACAATATTTTTAAAATAAAAGTTCAATGAAGATTTGAAAAGACTTGTGACAATGTTCAAACTCTGACATAATGTTCTAATGTACCAGTACTAATGAGTATACATACATATATATATATATATATATATGTAAAACCCCTCAAACCCATGAGCTACGATCGTGAGTTCTTAACAAATGAAAAGATAGCGAGTTCTTAACAAATGAAAAGAGAGCCGAAAATAAAGAATTAAAATCATTTACGTCAATCATGTTGCATCTACAACAACAGTAACTTCAAAAGAAAGGAAGAAGAACAATGCTAACTCCATAAAAAAATATATATACAATATTAAATTTGTTTGGTTATTAATATAACACTGCAAGCTGTATGCTTGCCAAATACAAATAATAAAGAAAGACATACATATATTATTCGTCTCATGTAAGAGTAAGAATCAATCTATACTTTCGTCATTGTACAACTAATACACCATTACATCTCTTTATCAACACTACAAGCCGTAGCATACTCTGATAGAGAGATGTAGTGATATAGTAGTGGCACCATGGCGAAAAAATATATAGATATATATTATTGTTCTTACATGAGGCAAACAACATATGTATATCTTCTTGTATCATTTATTTTTGACAAGTATCATTTATTTTTGACAAATATACAGTTTGTAATATTATATTAGTAAACAAATAGATTTACTATTGTATATATGTATATATTTTTATAGAGTTGACAATGATTTTCTTTCTTTCTTTTTGGAGTTGCCGCTGCTATAAATGTGACATGACTGATATAGATGATTTTATTTATTGATTTTCGGTTCTCTTTTCTTTTGTTAAGAACTCATAATTATGGGTCACGGATTGCAAGGCGTAACAATATAGATTATTAGAAATTTTTTCTTGGTTGAGAAATCCTATTTAGCAATTTTTTCTTATTAGAGAAATCAATTTTTGCAAAGAGAAAATACTCATATACAATATTTTTAAGGGTAAATTTCATTTTGCCATTATCATTTGAGACTCATTTCAATTTGTCCCTATCATTTCATTTATTTTAATTTGGCCCATATCGTTTTAATCTTGTTTCAATTTGCCTTCTATTTTTTTAAATATCCCAATATATTTTTAGTCTCTTTCTAATATGTCCCAATCTTTTTAGTCTCGTTTAAATTTATCCCTATTATTAATAAATTTAACTTTAATTATAAATATTATATTAAAATAATATCCAGTCATTTCTTTAAAAAAATTAGTATGTTAGTGGATTCGTAAGGAACAAATAATCCATTTAACGTATATTTTTAATTTATCATAAATATTTAATTATATAGGTAAATTGACTAAATAATATATTTAAAAGATGTGTTAAAAGGGATATATGACATGTAAATGATGCATTTTCCTATCAAAATATTTTCAAAAAATTGTATATGTTATTTCAATCATTTATTATATTACAGTAGAAAAATTTTATAATTATAAGGGTAAATTGAAATGGAAAAAAATATACGGGTAAATTAGAAATGGACTAAAATTATAAAGGGTAAATTGAAAAGATATAGTGCAAATTGAAACAAGAATAAAACTATATGGGGTAAATTGAAATAATAAAAAGGTATGGGGGCATATTGACACAAGTACTAAAAGATGTTGGTCAAAATGAAATTTATGCTATTTTTAAAATAAAAGTTAAATGAAGATTTGAAAAGACGTGTGAATAGACTTGTGAAAATGCTCAAGCTATGACATAATGCTTTTATTTGATATATATATGCAAGATCACTTTAAGAACCACTTCGACAAAAT
Organism: Embelia ribes; assembly: GCA_001753735.1. Lineage (NCBI taxonomy): Eukaryota > Viridiplantae > Streptophyta > Magnoliopsida > Ericales > Primulaceae > Embelia > Embelia ribes. The sequence continues at coordinate 15,740 of MKEJ01040526.1, forward strand.
ATGACATGGTAACATAAAAACAAAAGTTATGAAATTATTTAAAATAATTTTAAATTAAAATAAAAGTATTATCATTATCACTTATTGAAATTTTAAGCATGTATTATTTTAAAATTTTGATATACTTCCGTGTACTCGTAACACTAAATTATATTTTGGAAAATTAATATAATATTTAAATATTTTGAAATTCTATAGATACAATAACCGTCTATAAGTTCTACCACATAACAACAAAAGGAGCAACAATAACAAATTATAGAGACTTGGCACGAAAAGTTAGATTTTCACACCACACGGTCTGGTTTTTTGCCTTTACTAATACACAATCATGAATACAATCAAAAACCATATTGCTTAAGGATCCATCGCATCAAGTTTGAGACCATTCACACCAGGTTATTTAAATATATTATTTATTTT
>MKEJ01040529.1:0-19276 GCA_001753735.1 Embelia ribes
TTTTTTTTTTTTTTGACAAAAAAAGATGGACTACATATTCATTGTCCTTCGAAAGTTTCAAAAATTTTTCCTTTGGTGTTGCCAAATTTCCAGCTATGTCTATACTTGTGCAACACATCAGTAACTTTTTTTTTAGTGATTTGCTTTGCTCTCTGTTCTCTCATATTGAGGGCTAGCTTTATCGAGCCTGGTGCCATTTTCTGGTTCACTAGCCTTGTAGATTTATTGATTGTTCCTTTAGTGCTAAGGAGGCATATTTGTTGCCACTATGTTGCACGGATGCTGACAGACAGGTTCATGGTTGACATCTCTCTCTATTCCTGGTTCGTTCGTTTTCTCTTAAAACATATAAATAGGAGGACACGTCATTATGTCAATAACAAGATTTGTGTAGGTTATTTACAGCTGCGGATAGCGATGATATCTCCACAGCTGTGCAATTTATCAGTAGGGCAAGGCCATGGACAACAATGATGGGAGTCGGTTGGGGATATGGTGCAAACATGTTAACAAAGTATCTGGCAGAAGTTGGGGAGGGAACGCCTCTTACAGCTGCCACATGCATTGACAATCCCTTTGACTTGGAGGAGGCTTCTAGGTCCTCCCCTCATCACTTTGTTCTTGATCAACAGTTAACTGGTGGTCTTCTGGATATTTTGCAATCTAACAAGGTTCGAAACTGTCGCTAAATTCTTTCTGTTTCATTCTAGTTTAGACATCATGGTACTGTGAGTTTGTAATGAGTCACCCATTTGGCTTGTAAAACTGACAAACACTATTATTTCAATGATTCAGGAAATGTTTCAGGGTAGAGCTAAAGGATTTGACGTGGAAAAAGCTTTAGTGGCCAATTGTGTCAGAGATTTTGATAAGGCAATCTCTATGATATCATATGGATATGATGTCATAGAAGATTTTTATGAAAATGCTAGCTCTAGACGTGTTGTTGGAGAAGTGAAGATTCCTGTTCTTTTCATACATGTGCGTAATCATGCTTCTCATGTACTCGAGTATTTGGATTTTTTATAAAGGCTGGTTGCACATTGAAAGTCTTTTGATGATAGTTTTAATCACTAGTAAAAATCGCTTTACTGCTACACCTTTAAATATGATTACTTCTCGGTATTGCTCGAACAGTTGTGCAGAACTCTTTTTCTTTTTGGTGTTAATATGATATGCTTTGCATTATCGTTTTATGTGTTGGTTGACATGGAACTATATTATAGCCTGAGAGATTAGTAGTCAGTCGTGCTTTAAATTCTATATTCTAGAGATTTCTTTTAATGATGTTGAAGTCGCTTTGGTTTCATATATTAACGAACTTTTCCGGATAATGTTGCCTATTACATATTGACTATTTCCGCAATTTGTGAAGGTTGAGTTTTGTATGTCCTGTGCGCCTTCAAAAGAAGTCTGACAACTTACAGGTGTATTGGATTATCAGAATGATGATGGAGGAGCACCATTGTTCTCCATTCCACGCTGTTTGATCGCTGAAAATCCATTTACAAGCTTGCTGTTATGTTCTTGTTCATCTAGTGTTACTGCAAGAGGAAGGCCTGCCATAAATTGGTGCAACCATCTTACAATTGAGGTAAATTATCATTATACTGATTTATCATCACAAAAAACTGAATGTATTAAATGGGCGTGGTTTATTTATTTTCAATGTTCTTTCTCCATATATGTTTTCTTCCCAACCAGGCAAGCATATATTGCAGAGGGGCGAAATCACTTGTAAATTTGTTTTTGCATCTAAAGGACCAGTTCTATGTCCAATGGCCCGCATAGATCTTTTGGTACAGTTTAAGAGATATTTTTCCCCGTTAATGAACACATGGCCTCCCATTGAGAATGTGTATGATATATATTGAAAATTCTTTATTTGCTATCATACCAGTAGGTTCCAATCATACGCAGTGTACCTGGGAGGGTTGAGTCTCTAAAGATTCCAAACAGTTCAATTTTCAAAAACATTTTGTTGTGCAAAAAAACATGATTTGTAGCTGAGCTAAAAGTATTTCAATAAATTTTTGGATTACTTCCTTCACTGTTGTCTTCTCTTTAAGTAGGACTAATATATAGTTTACCTTTTGCACGTTGAGTTTTTTTAGTTTTTGTGAAAGAACCTTGTTTATTTATGAGGTTGATATAGGATTTGAACATTTGTTTCATTGTTTGTGTTACCTATCTTGCACTTATGAACATTTAGGCTAAGGAATTTGCATGTGGTGTTTGCAGTGGCTTGCAGCTGTAGAACTTGGACTTTTAAAAGGACGCCACCCTCTTCTAAAAGATGTAGATGTTGCCCTCAATCCATCAAAACGTGTAGCAACAGTGACAAGCAGAGCGTCTGACAGGCATGGCAGAGTAAACAAACTCCTAAAACTTTCCCAGTCAGATTTTTCAAATGGGAATGGGACGTCTTCGTTAGCAAAAATGGTTGGAGTAGGTGATACCCCAGCTGAAATCAGTTCACAATTTATGCAAAACTTGAAGAATAACCCTGAATTCAAGGATGAAGGCAGCTTGCAAGAAGATGGCCATGTTTCGATAGTGCAGGAAAAACGTGTTGATACTGAATTTATTGAAGATGAAGCCGGGCCTGAAAATGATAGAGGCCAAGTTCTTCAGGCAGCAAAAGTAGTTATGAATATGCTTGATGTAACAATGCCAGACGCCCTGACAGAAGAACAGAAGAAAAAGGTACTAGTTTTGGCTTTAAGTATGTTGTGCTCTTCTCAGTCATTTTGTGTTTTGATTAGTATAGGTCCAATTCATTATTAGGGTTATTCCTCTCTCCCTCTCTCTTTTCACTGCCCCTCTGTGTCTCTCCCCTTCTCCCTCCCTCTTCTTCTGGTGAGCATTTGCAATAATAATATAATTCACATTGAAGTTCTAGAAAACCCTACTCATTTAGTTGAATCAGCTATGTAACAATGACTCTTCTCTTCATAAATTTCTGACATTGTTGGATTGCTTGTTATTTTTGTCTAGGTTCTGACCGCTGTGGGCCAAGGAGAGACAGTTATGAAAGCATTGCAGGATGTAGTGCCGGATGATGTTCGTGGAAAGATTAAAAATGCTATTTCTGAATTTTTGCGTAGTGAGGGGGCAAATTTGAAACTTGACAAACTCCTGAATATCAGTCTAGTACCTAATTTAGCAATGGGGCAGAAGCTAAGAGTTCAAGAAAATTTTGGATTCATAAGTGCTGGAGAGCATGAAAATCCTCATTCTCCCAATCCAAAGGATAGGATTGATAGTGTAGCCAATAACTCCAGCAGTAATGAAGTTTCTGCAGACAAACGAAGTAGAGGAATGGAAGGAGAGGTTCATGCTTCTGATTCCCAAATGACAGCTAATAATGAAAATGCATCTGATAGCAGTACTAGACCCGATTCTCCAGGTCAGCCCAAAAAAGTTAGTGATGCTGCGGTTGACCTGAATGGTGAACCAGCTAAGCTGGACTTGAAAGAGGACGATAATGTCCCCCAGAGTGTAGAGACAGTCACAAATTCAACGACAGATCAACATAATCCGGTGCTGCCTACCAAGGAAGATCAAGGATTATCCCATGAAATACCATCTTCGGAGGCTCAAACAGTGGAAACAGAAAGCAATGTAAATGTAAATATTGAGGTGGAAAATTCGCAGGCTGTTCCAATTCAAGGTAGTACTGATGCCCCAATCTTCAAAGTTTCTCAGGCATTAGATGCCTTGACCGGGATGGATGATTCCACACAAGTAGCTGTGAATAGCGTATTTGGTGTAATAGAAAATATGATTACTCAGTTGGAGGAGGGGAAAGATGATGAAACTAAAGGTGATGATAAAAACCCTCAGGTCTCTGGTAAGTACGAGATAATGGAGAAAGAAGAAAATAAAAATAAACAGAGTTTCCAGTTTGATAAAGGGGATGAATTTCCTTCATATACTGAAGCAGAAGCAGATACAGATGCAAGAACTAGATTGAAAGACAAAGAGAGACATATAAGCAGCCTTGAGCATCTTAATCGAAGTTCTGTTGATAGTTCTTCAGATCTTACTACGAGGTCGAGAGACCATATCGATGAAGAGAAAGATGAAACAAGGACGCGTTTGGTAAGAAGCAATGTTTTGTCGCAGTGTTCAAATAATACTGGGCGATATTATGACACTCCATTATACATAAATTCAAAGCCATATAGTAATGCACTTTACCAGGAATACCTCCGTAAATATCTTCTTATGAAGATGAAGAATACCAAATCACTAGATTTAAATTCAACTACTGCTTTATTCCTCGACTATTTTCCAGAAGAAGGACTGTGGAAGCTCTTGGAACCCCCTGATGTTGCTCATCATAGTACCGGTAATTCACCTGTAGAAGGTGATATAGATGAAGTTATTGAACCCTCATATGTTATAATGGATTCCGAGGAAAAGCACGAACCCATTCTAGAATATGATAAGCTGGATTATACAGATGAAAAATTTGTTCGTATCAATACATCGGAGGAGTTAATGACTCTAGTTAAAAAAATTGTATTAGATGCATTGAAGATTGAAGTTGGTCGGCGTTTAAGTGCAGCAAACTCAGAAGACATGGAGAAACTTACCAGGGATGCGGAAGAAGTAGCAAGTGCTGTGTCCGTGGCTGCTGGATATAGCAAAAATCATGAATTATTTTATGATGACAGATACTTCAATTCAGAGAAAATAGGTACCCTCAACGGTGCAGAGATTGTAAATGCTCTTTCTCTCTCTGTTCCAGAAACCAACTATTTGCGAAAGGTGCTTCCACTAGGTGTTGTGGTAGGCTCCAGCTTAGCTTCTTTGAGAAAATATTTTAATGTTGCAAAGGTAAATGGTGCTGATCAAAGTGAAGCCCTGGCCCTTGATCAAATTGACCTCTCAATGAGAAGAAACGGTGCAGAACCTAATCAAGGGCTCCATGATAAACTTGATCACAGATTTGTTGATTCAAGAAGTAGAGATGGTGAGAAAGACAAGATAGAGTCAAGGTCTCTAAACAATGGCACTGTTATGGTTGGTGCTTTTACAGCAGCCCTTGGTGCATCTGCTTTACTCGCGCACAAAGAGGTACTCCCTTGGTCCCATTTCTTTTTTCACAAAGATTAGGAAATATCAAGTTGTTGAAACCCAAAATATTTTTATTTTCTTTCCTACCATACTCTTTGTTAATGCTATCATTTTGTACAACTCATGACGTATTAAGTAATTAAATGACTACAATAAATAAGGGCATTTTAGTAAAGTGACTTTTCAACTACTTTTTTAAAATAGAAACTCAACTATATTTATTGGGACAAACTAAAAAGGAATACAAGCCTATTAAAATGGGACGGAGGCAGTAACACTTAAATTCTCTTTTTAATCTGTAATTTTTTTCTTCTTAGGTCTTTGTTTATGATGTTATTTTCTTTTATTTTACCAAATACTCAGGTAAAAATACATTTGTTGGGATCTCATCTTAAGATTATCTGATGAGCTAAATATTGTTATTGCTTTTATTAGGTGTTTTGTGCATTACACACTAAAAAAAAAACGTGCTAAACCAATAGCTAAAAAGTGTCAAAGTGAAGAAAGTTCACTGATTTTTTTCGTACGTGCTGTGCCTAGGTTAATTTTTCTTTTGCTTTCTTCACAAGTTTCTTTTAGTTACGATGGAGAAAAGCACTTAGTCCTCCTCTGGTTTCAGCTTATAAGTATAAGCTTAGATGCTTTTAGTTGTTTTATCTGCTCTTTTTATCTTTTAAGAAATATAACGCATAAAATTAACTGGCCAAATAGGAGGAACCCTTTTGTCTCATGCCTCATTCTTTTAAGCTGAAAACAGAGCAGGTCTAGTAATATGTCCTGCAAATTCTGGTTTTCTTTCTAACTATGTATTTGGTTTATATGTTGGAAGTTGTCTGCCTTCAATGTTATCAGACTGAAACTCTGGATGCCTCTGCCTAAATAGCTTCGCGTGAAGTGGTGCCAAGCTGTTTTTCGTTTTGGCTATTGCAATTTACGTAGTTTGTCTTTGTTACATGGTCTTTGTGAGCTTATCTTGTTATTTTGTACTCAATTGGCGTGAAGGACTCCAGCAAAGAAAATGAAACTTCTGGAGCTTTTTCCAAGTTATTAGTGAAAAAAGGAGATTCCCAAGATTCTGACAAGCTCGATGAGGCAAGAAGCCAAAATAACCTGGTCTCAAGCCTTGCAGAGAAAGCCATGTCTGTTGCTAGTCCTGTTGTACCTATGAAAGAAGATGGCGAAGTGGACCAGGACAGGTATGAAGAGTTAATTTTGTAACATGTTAATCTAAATTCTTTGCGTATATGATGTAAGAGCATTTGCATCAGGGGTTCCTTCCATATTTTAGGTAAACTAAGGCTAGTTAATGTTACTTTTTAGCCCTACATCAAATTACCTAGTGGTTGCCTAAAATGGAGAATATCTAAAATGGTTCTCCAAAACTAAAGAACCAATATTCATTACTTAAATATATAAAACTAAAACATTCTTTATCGTGTCACATCATTTTACTATTATATTTAAAAAGTTGATATATTCTCTCTCTACTCACTCCATTAATTTTATTAATTAAAAATAAAAATATAATATAAATATGTAAAATAATTAAATAATAATTATAAATTAAATTTTATATTCAATATTTAAAAAAAATTATTGAGCTTAAAACTACTAAATATGACATAAACTAACACTTTAAGTGTAGGAAATAGTTTTAATATTTAAATGAATAAATAATTATAATTTTATTAGTATTTATGTAAAAATATCATTTTTTAATTATATAATAAACATATACTTGAATTTAATTTTTAATATTTAAACTAAATATTTATTAAAAATTAAATTTAAATTTTATATTATAAATTTTTAATTTTTAATGCTAAGAAATAGTAGTTTTTATTAAGCTATTTTATTTATATTTCTATTATTTATATAATGAATTTTTATTGAATTTGTTTTCTATATTTTTCTTTTATCCCATTATTTCTATTCCCCTTTTTCTTCATTTGCTTAAAAGGAGATTTTATTTATATAACAAATTAATAAATTAAATAAAATTAAAATTATCAATGTAAAGCTAAGAAATAATAATATTTTTTATTAATGCATAATTAAAAAAATAATATTTCATAATTAAATATCTTGTTATGTGTGGAATTTTAAATGTGGAATGGTTAAAAGGTATGAAAATAGTATTTTAATGCAATAGAGAATGTAATAGATAATCTGATGTAGATGGTAAGAAATAGAAATTTTGTAAAATAAAGATAGAGCTCATTTTTTCTGTAGTTTAGAGAATCGGATGCAAATGCTCTAAGTTTCTTCTTCTGTACTCAGGCTGGTGGCAATGCTAGCAGAATGGGGACAAAGGGGTGGGATATTGAAGCTGGTTGGTAAAGTTGCTTTGCTTTGGGGTGGAATGCGGGGTGCAATGAGCTTGACTGACAGGCTCATACTGTTTCTACGGATTGCTGAGCGTCCCTTATTTCATAGGTAAATGAAGTTACTACAATTGCTCTCCTGTTTCAGCTTACAGAATTGTGAATTTTTAAGTGAAACTACCTGGAAGTTAAACATCTTGAAAGCGTAATTAAACTTTTGTTGCATCGGAAGAGGATTGTGCTGTTTAAGTGAAAATCGGTTGCTTTTAATTCAAACTGTAGTGATGGATTGCATGGTGATTCATCAAATTAAGAGTCTATAATGTACCTAAATTTTACGTGATGAAATCTTTTTTTCTTTATGCTCGATACTTGTAGGATGCTTGCCTTCGTGTGCATGGTGCTTGTTTTGTGGTCTCCGATCGTTATTCCGCTGCTGCCTACACTGGTTCAAAGTTGGGCGTCGCATAACACCCCCAAGTTCTCTCAGTTTGTTTGCATTGCAGGCCTCTATGCTTCTATTATGATACTTGTTATGTTATGGGGCAAAAGGATTCGAGGGTATGAGAACCCATTTGAGCAATATGGGCTAGATTTAACTTCATCTTCGAAGGTATGTGTCATACATCCTATACAAAGGAGAAGTTTTAGGAAAGTTTCAAGAATAGATGTACTTCATTCAAATATCCATTTAATGAAAATCTCTAGACTATATTATATTCATACCTGTGTTCAACTTACCCAATTGTCCTAAAAGAGCAACCAATTATTCGGCCAAGATCGCAGAAACAAACAGCAATGACAAATCCAACCAAAACACAAAACCAAGCAAAAGCCAAAACCGAAACAAGAACAACACACCGAAAATATCAAGAACACCTAGCCGTCAAATTACAAGAATTCTCTCACTCACCATCTACATTACTGAGGATTTTGTTTCAAGACTGCCCACCAAGAACACCTACTCCATTTAAACTTGTTTCGCACCTCTCTAGGTTTTTCCCATCTGAAAACCCTTCAAAGTCAATCTCTAACAATTGTTTGAGCTTCACAAGAGCAGAAAAACTGATCTCTCGTAGACATAGTATACACAAGAAAAACTAGTCAAAACAGGAAATGAACTCTTAAACCAGCACAATAGGAAAAGGCCTCTACGATTAATAGGAGTCCCTTGTAAACTATCCGTCGCATTCCAGAGACTTCCTGATTAATCAGTCTTGCTGTTCCAAGCTTCTCCAGCTCCGTTGGACACCAATGCTCGCCAAAGTGTTCCCTAGACTCCGATTGCCCGAGCAAGGGGTTCAGGCCACCTTACAGTGTCTCTGTTGTTGGGTCTTTTTTGAGCCAGTAACTGATTGGCTACAGGCAAAATCCCCACCTGCCTCGCCAACCACGATCTTATAACTACAGACATTGAATTTGAATGCCTTGACACCATGCACACTCGGAACTTGTGCACATACCTGCTTTCCCTTTCTTTAGCACCCACGAGGCTCCACATCGACACGGGAAAGAGTACCCTCGATTATCAACTGGCCTAAAGAAGTAAGGTAGGTTTTTTCTTAGGCTTAGGAACTAAGTCACCGATTCGCGGAGCGAGAGCAAGAGAGTGAGCGTGAGAATGTCGGGCCTGCAATTCAAAAAACGGTGAGAGTGGGAGCGGGAGCGTTCCCTATACTCGAAAGATTTGGTGACTTAACTCAGGACATGCCTCACCCCCCTTAATTCTTTCAGGACCCATTATTCACAACATGGATCTAGATTATCGAAAGTTGGTTTGATCTATACCCAAATTATGCATTCTTCACAAGTTATTTCCTAATCAGTGCATTTTATGCATTCCTCCCCCTTCCCTTCTCTCTTCTGTGTGGTCTCTGCAAATTCGCAAAGTTCTGCTGCGTTCACATTCTTGGTAAAATGTGGTTTTCATCCACTGCTGGTGGAACTTTCCTTTCCCACGAGTGGCCTTGGATGCATGGCATCTATATTGCAGTTCCTACAAGTCTCTACAACTTTACATACGCGTATTATTCATCCAAGGAGATTTGTGAGAAAGTGAAGAGTTTCCACCTTCTGCAGATAGAATCCAAATCATCGTTATGCGCACTATACATTTCTTTTCCTATTTTAAAGGGCTTGGAAAATAAACTAATGTTGGGTACTTGTTGCAGATCAAGAACTACTTGATGGGGTTGATTAGTGGATTTTCGCTTGTTTTATCAATACATTCTGTGAATGCTTTTCTTGGTTGTGTTTGTCTGTCATGGCCTTCCATGTTTGTTTCAAATCCGGCCGATTCTATGATGCGGCTCAAAGTGATTTGCAAGATGCTTTTACTTGTTGGTCAAGGAATCATAACAGCAACAGGTGTTGCATTGGTGGAAGAACTTCTGTTCAGATCATGGTTGCCTGATGAAATTGCAGCAGATTTTGGCCATAATTGTGGAATTATTATATCCGGACTTGCCTTTGCTTTGTTTCAAAGGTACGTATGTTCAATATTCCTCTAATTTGCAAATATTCTGTGTGTGACATGGAAACGTCTTAAAATGATTTGAATTGTTTTTTGCTCCACAAAATTGGATTTTCTTTCAAAATTTTCTATTTAAATCACAATTTCGGTGACCATGATGTGCTCAAGGTGTGCCCAAACAAGCTGTGCTTTTTAATATGAAGAGGCAAAATGAACATGTCAGTTCTTAATCCTGTTTATGCTGATGCAGTACTGTGCCAAATATTTTGCTACAATTTAAGGACTTCCGTGATAAATAGAGCAAGCATCCTTGTCTCCAATTCTACAAATTAAAAGTTCATCCTGTGACCATATGAATGTAAAATATGTCATGACCCTTTCTTGAAATTAACCTAATTTCAGGTCTCTGCTTGCAATCCCGGGACTATGGCTTCTATCTTTGGGTCTGTCTGGGGCCCGACAAAGAAGCCAAGGTAGCCTGTCTTTTCCGATAGGTTTGCGCGCAGGGTTAATGGCTACTAGCTTTGTCTTGCAAACGGGTGGTTTTTTGACATACAAGCCCAATTTTCCCCTATGGGTAACTGGCTCCCACCCATTCCAACCCTTCTGTGATCTTGTTGGTCTTGCTTCTGCGTTACTGCTTGCGATATTTCTCTATCCAAGTCATCCCCTCCATCAAGCAAGTAAGAAAAGGGAAATTAGAGAATGAGAAAGCTAAATTTAACTAACCATGGGCAGATCACACACCAAAAAAAAAATATATTTGTGCATTCAGAGCAGAAGAGTTCGGGAAGAGTATTTATTTAGTTTACAAGTGCTCACAACTTTGATGGAAGGCAATTTTGATAAGCAACAGGCAATTAGATCAAATGTATACGAGATGCCCATAGAAACCCTTGTAATACGCCTTGCGACAATGTATATAGTGGTATGTAAAGTTTCTCCTCCATTTTGAGCTGAGGCTTGTATAGTGCCCTAAAAGCTGAGGATGGAACAAATCCAAAATCAAAGAATATGTTCACATGGATCAATTCAGGCTTATTGTGTAGATTATGTTCTTGTTTATATTTCAACTAATTAGTTCTACATGTACACACGTGATCATTAATTAGCTGAAATTTGCTACCGCATTCAGTAGCCTCTTTGCCATCCCAAATCTTACCATCTGTTGCTGCTATTGGCTTTGTTAAGAATTTATAGTACATATACTAAAAGCTTGCCCGCAAACACTCATTTTGCATGAGAATCTGTCTTTGGAGAGATTACATATTAAGAGAGATTACATATTAAGAAACGGCCTTTATGTGCATGCATACCCGCCTAAAAGGCTAAGCACATTAGGACCCTAAAGGCTAAGCATATTAGGAGCCTATTGGTGTATATTTCTTTTGAGCTTGACCTATTTGAGCATGATTCTTACAGTATAAATGATCTTACGGGAAAAACTAAAACCAGGTGCATTGTGAGTATTTTTTTGTTATATCAGAAACAAATGTATTGCAACTTTGATCATCAGTAACTTTGTCGTCCCACATAAAGAAGAAGAAGATTAACAAAAGAAACAGAAATGTGAAATTTATTAAACAACGATAAGTGAGAATCTTTGAAGTCAATACTCAACATAGATGGAGAAATTGAAAATTCAGAAAAACCAACTACATTTTACTGCTACAAACTGAGGTGAAAAGCCCAACTGAAATCAATGACTTGAAAATCGAAGAACCAAAAGAGAAAAACACAAATCCCAAATGCTTATTCATCCTGCGAAACTCGAAAATAGACTCTCACTTGACTTTAACTGAAATCGTTCAACCAATCATCTACTCAATAGCCAACGGAACCGACTCAGCCTGCATAAAAGGCAACATAACAACAAAAAACATTTAAATTAAATGCGTATATATTGGTCTTCTTGAAGAGCAAATGCAATAACCATCAAAATGAAAGCCTAACCAAAACGCTTACCATTTTCCGAAACTTGAGACCGTAAAACATTTCAATGTAGCGACGGATCTCAAGGCGATCAAGCTTGGACACATACTTCCAGAACCCGTAAACACCGGCAAGGGTCATTAGCCTCTCCGAATAAATTTGCCATGTGTATCTACAAGAAAATGAAGCAAAAAATCAATAAAAATTGTGCAATCATGCTTTTGTGTTGCACATTTGCAGAAAAGGATTTGAGCTTACTTCTCCATGATGCGCTTCAACCCTCCTTTCGAGATCGTCTCCCAATGTGAAGGATCTTCTTTACACTTTTCGTAAAAATTAACAAGTAGTTCGGATACTTGATCACCATGATACGGGTCAATGTGGAAACCCGATTTTCCATGGACAATAATCTCAGCGGGTCCACCATAACATGTGGCAAAAGTAGGCAAGCCACATGTCATCGCCTCGACCACGGTCAAGCCAAAAGCCTCGTAGAAAGCCGGTTGGACGAAAACACCCTTAGTGTCAGCAATGTAGCGATAAAGTTCCCCATTCCTCACACGATTCATTTGCGACGATATCCACCTAAATTGACCGTGCAACTTGTAGGTATCAATTAGGTCATACATTTTCTTCATCTCCGCTTGTTCTTCGATATCTTTTGATTCTTTTCTTCGATCTCCACCCACCACTACAAGGTTGGTTAACTGTCTCAGCTTAGAGTTTTTAGCATACAACTCGACTAGCCCGGTCAAGTTCTTAACACGGTCGAGCCTAGCCATGGTGAAAATGATGGGCTTGTTTCTTTCTTTCAACACACCCCTGTGACAATTATCTTGTTAGTAAATATTTTGATTTTTTTGTAACAATTTTTGGATCTGCCATTCTAGTTTTATTCAAAAAACAAAATAAAAAACTAAAAATAGTAATTCCAAAAGCCTTGAACTTACAAATGCTCTTCATTTTCGACATCACTAAAGAGGAGATCTTCAAGTTCCGGGTGGAACTTAGTCAGCCTCTTTTCTTTCTCCGTATACGGATAGTAGATGGACATATCTGCCCCTGGCGAGACGATGTTGAACTTGGGGTCGAAGACATCGATACCATGGACAACTCGGTAAAGTCCAGGCATGGTGAATGCAGTGTGGCTCTCGTATTGTCCCACGGTATTCTTGCTGTAAACACACAGCAAACGAAAAATATTGAGTATATTAAACACATGTATCCTTATACCGCCAATATAAGAAAAAACATGAATGATGAAACATACCTTCCAGCAATTTCTTGGAAAGTGCTGGTGATAATAAAATCAGTGTGATTCATAGCAATGAGATCAGCTGTGAATTGACTCGAAAAGTGATATTTTTCGTCAAACTTTTTCCAGTAGATGTCCGAGTCGGGGTATTTGGTTTTCTCCAATGCATGAGCAATGGTACACTACACCAAAAACCAAAACAATAGAAACAATTAGACTTTTTTCTGTATACAAGGATACAAAGAAAAGATTGTGTTTATAACCGAAAAACGAGCGAAATTACCTGTGTAACCCCCAATTTATGAGCTAACAAAGAGGCAACAAGGTTACCCTCACTGTAGTTTCCTACAATCAAATCGGGCTTAGCATCTAGTTCTTTCGCAAGTTCATGAGCAACATCCTACACAGAAAATTTAACAAATTAGAAAAATAGTCTATTCATGTTAAATCTACTTTAGGAATTTAAAACATAGTCATGAATAAACGGTTCACCTCAGTGAAAGTCTCAATATATGGCCACACTTCGAATCTGGAGATCCACTTACGGACAATGCCTTTCTCAGTTCGGAAGGGAACTCGAAGAATGTGCGAATGCTCGGCTCCATACACTTTCTCGAGGCGTTGGCCGCATGTAGTGCCAACCGCATCGGGAAGAAGTCTTGTCACCTATATAAACCACCAAGGTTTTAAAATAATTAAGTAAATCTTGTACCATTTTTTAAACTGAGAATTTTCTTCTTTTTAAATTTTTTTATTTCATTTTCTTTTTTGCGGAATGGACAATTAGAAATGAAGCAATGAAGCTATAGGAACATTTATTAATAGCAGTCCTCAAATTTGTACTATATTAGATCGAATACACTTACGATGAGGATACGGGGGACAATATCAAGGCCTTGTTTCTTTATCCTTTGAAGCATTTCCTTCTCCAAGGCTGGAACTTGATCCAAAATATATACAACCTAGTCATCAAAGAAACGAAAGCGAGTGCTCTATATTAGCAAGGAAATGAGAAAATTATTACGAAAAACTTCCTTCCCGGTTAGAATCTGACCTGGCCACCGGTATCAGGATAACCCAAGACGTTTTCCTGAGCAAAGTAGCCATGTGGTGACAGGATAACGACATTGAAAACCATTGGGACTCTACCAAGGAAGGTCTCGAGGGTGCACGGATCGGGAGCTTCAAGAAGGTCCAACAACAAGTGAATCATCTCGAGCACTCGCTCCGCCACGTCACCCCAACCCCTCTCCAACCCGATCTCTTGGAACTTGTGCTCGAATTCGGAATAGAGAGTGTTCGGTGGCAGTGATACAAGGTATTCCTCAGCCTTCCTCAGCACATGTTGGAGGCCATCAAGGTTTTGTATCCTGTCATTGAGCAGAATGTTCTGCACAAAAAATTTCAACATCAAAATCCTATACTCAACAAAATTAAAACACATCTTGTAAAAAAATAAATATATGGATGTATTGGTTGCAACTTTTAAGCAATATTGTTAGTTTTTTTAAGACTGTGCACTTATTTGTCCGCAGTTTTTAAGCTCGAGTTTTCTTTTTCTTTTTCTTTTTTGCTTATTAGCTAGGACGCATTTGCATGATGAGTTTAGCTTTTTTGTTGTTTTGACCTAAAAGTTAAAATTTCCGTTTAGCTTTTTTGCTCTTTTGACCAAATAGATTTAAAATTTCAAGGCAGACGCAACTAGCAATTTCATAATTTGAGACTATTAAAAAAGTTAGCTTTTTTTGCACCAAAGTTGCAACCAAACAAACCCTAAGAACAAATATTGATGCATCAAGTTTAAAGTTTGAAGCTTTTTTTAGGTCAAAACAGCTAAAAATCACTTAATATAAAACTGAACAACCAAATGCACACCAACTTCTAAATTAAAAATCAAAAAAAAAAAAAATGAGCTTAAAAATGCAATTAAACAAGTCCTGTGAATGTAATTACCTTGCCCTTGTAGTTGTGAGCTTTGAGGAAATCAAGGAGGGGGTGCATGCTCTCCTTGTCATGGAACATTTTGGCAGAGAGGTGCCTATTAAGAAACTCGACCCCATTCCCGATCGACTTGGTAAGTGTCGGGCGAGGAAATGAGGCGGTGAATGGTTCAAAATCCAGCTCGAGAATGAAATTCCCATTGCGGCTGTGCCATAAGAAACCATTTGATTACTTAAAGGTCAAAAACACCAAAGATAGGCAAGACTATACATTTAAAGTTAATAATAGAAAAAGATATGGTAACTTACGGGCCATCAACAAGTTCTTCTTTGAATTGGAGAAACTCAGGGACAGTTAAGTCCTCAACGACAACGGCATTAAGGTTAACTCGGATATATTCCCAAACACCGGGCCTGAGACGAACGGCTAAGGCTACCCATGGAGGAAGAACAATTGCTTCCTGTTACAGAAAAATGGATCAGAAATAATAAAACTGAACAGATCAACATATTTAGACTTGGTTCCATCTTGATCCCAATTTCTATACATATGTTTTGGAGTTTCACCTTCGAATTTTCGTTTTCATGTTCCGTCGTTGAGGGACTAAACTAGTGAAACTTTTAAAAACTACGTTGCTTTTATTTTTTTAATCAATAATGACACACGTACCAAAATTTATCAACAAAAAACTGTACAACAACGCAGTTATATCATGCCATCTATTTTTATTTATTTTTTAAATACTATCAACTAATATAGATATGACCACATAAGTGTTTGTACAATTTAAATACATGATTTACGGTGCAAAAATCATTTGCCCCTTTTATATTAACAAACCCAAAAAGAAATTTGGGCAGAAAATAACTATCTTGGTATTTTCAGGATGATTATGTACAAACTGTTTGGAAACCAGTCTGCCTAATGCATTTCCTGCAGTATTTCTGTTGCCTAAATCAAAACCAGTTTCCAGAATCAAAACGAAACGTTAAGAAAAAACACTGAATTATCCGAAAGAGAAAAGGGTTTGAAGATCAATTATTAAACCAAACTTACCTGTGTGGATTTGATAATCTCACCAAAAGCTCCCTCAAGTAGCTTCTTCTGGGCATCTTTTGGGATTGATTCTAAAGCAGCCTCAATCTGGTGTGGCTTTAGTATCCCCTTACCATTACTTTCAATTCTGCAATAATAATAATAATAATACCCGAATAAGAAATCTCACTTTAATCTCATGATCAATAGCACTCCGATGAAACACGATCCTCGATTATGGATCTGTGCTTCGATCATTAATATACGGTGCACGAAAGATCTATCTAACCCACACTGTTAGAACGAGCTAAACACTCTCCAATTTAACTTTAGTCATTTCATTATTCCATTGATAATACCTAACACAAGCTTAAATAGTAAAAGACAAACCTTAATGGGCTCAATGGGCTTTCTAATAATGAACTAGGCACATAGATTCATTAAAATAAGAAAATACTAACTACATTATTTTTGTAAATATTAAAATAAAGAATTAAAAATTATCGTTCTCATTGCAACTCCAAACTTCAAAAAGAAAACTTGTGATTTCGAAACAATTCTCTGAGTATGATCATGATCGATAGCATTACCACGTTTCTAAACAGGTTTGGCCCCCAAAAGACTTGAATTTGGAAAAAGGGGAAAATAAAAAGACATTTCTTGATTTGAAAAGCTTGTATCCAAAACCAAGAAATCTCACTTTATTCCCATGAGCAATAGTGTTTCCACTTTACAGAAACAGCTTTAAACTTCAAAAACAAAAGCTTTTGATTTCAAAACATATTCCTAGAATGATCATGGTTAAAAGTAAATCCACTGCACCAAAAAAAATGGACTTAAAAGATGAAAATATATGCAGAGAATGAACATGATCAAAAGCAATTCCACATCTTAAAACAAAATGGGCACAAAAACCCATGTGATTTTGAAAACATTCTAAAAGAATTACCATATCAATAATATTTACACTTTGTAAAACTGATTTGAGAAAGCAAGACTAGATTTTGAAATCATACTTTTCTAGAAGCAGCAGCAATTCGTTACGAAGCGTCGCGAGTGTTCCATCGATGCGATCCCGGTAGCTTTGAACTCGAGTCAAAACATGATCAGCCATGAGAGCAGATTTTCCAGACAAAATTCACCTCACCTGCAAGAAAAATAACAATATGAATTTTTAGAAAATTGGGCTTTTTCCAAAATTTATAAAGAGGTTTTCCCATGATGACACTACCAAGAAAAAAGTCAAATTCCACCTAATTTATTGAATGGTGACTTTGAAATATTTTCAAAACTCTAGAAAAACACGAAAGTCTACCTAATTATATTTATATTTCGGAGAAACCAACCAAGATTTCAAAATATTATCCACTCTTGTGATCAAAATATTATCCACTCTAATGATCTAAATAAAAAATATTATCCAGTCTTTTTTCAAAGATTAAGAAAAGCCAACATGAATTACCGGAAAATAATACGCATAAAGATTCGGTCTCACATTTGACATAACCCTTACTTGCGTTCTAGACAAAACAATAAATTATATAACCATATGAAAGTATTATACAAGAAATAGAAAGATTTGAAGCTTCATAATAATAATAAAGCTAGAAAGAAAACACATTAATGCCCAAAATTTGTAAATTACTACAACTCACACGTAAAATGTACGGACGGGAAAATTTAACCGGCTTGTAGTAAAATAAAAAAGAAAAAGTCTACACTATTTATTTAACTGGATATTTTAATTGAATAAAATTAAGGATTAAGTTTTAATTAAGGTAAAGTGCTCAACTTCTGGATCAAGAAATTTCCAATATGGAGATCTAGAATTAGAATGTTGACAAACCACTTAGTGCAAAACGCCGCTGAAAACGAAATTAAGTATTTTCAATTTTAGCAAAGAAATTGCTCACAGACAATAATATATATATATATATATATTCAAATTGGGAAAAATATGCTAGACGAATATTCCATGTATTAACTTTTGAGAAAAAACAAATTAACAATTATTTTCAAATTTAGCAAAGAGAATGAGGTACCCATTTGTGTATATTCATTTGTAGTACAGCCAGGATGTATGTTAGCATGCGTCTCGGCTGCTGATTTTCAAACATGCGACCGAGATTAAAAACCAAAAATTATTAAACTTTAATTTCCTCTTTTAATTTTAGTCATTAATATCAAAATCAGCAGGGAGATATGCTGCACAGGGCAGAGAAACACCTTAATGTTTTTTTTATTTAAACGAGATCAGAGTCATTACAATGTGAGACCAAAATTTAAATCTCAATTTATGAACAAATTGAGCCACCGATTTATGAGTCCTAATATATTGGCTGGGATTTTAACCCAGAAAATATTTTGGTAGAAATAGATTAATTACCTTAACCCAGAACAGAGTAACCCTCAAACTAAAGAAAACATAGTCATTAACTTGTTAAATCAAAGTTAAAAATCTAAATTTTAGCAAACAAAATTAAGCTACCAACTTACAACATCATTTAATATGAACTGGGAATTTAATTTAAGCCAGAAAAATATTTTTTTAAAAAATGATTAATTACCTTAACCTAGAACAGAGTAAAAGAGACCCCTTACTGAAAAAAAAACAGAAACAGAGTCAACGAAATGAAAGCAGTTTTAGAAATTGTGTTTTGGTTTGAGATGAGATGAGATGGTGAGGCATTGGATACCCTTTTTATATACAATACATAGTGCGGTTTAGCTATGCATATACATACAGATACAATGATGATTGTGGGCTCTCTCTGGTTTTCATGTTGTTTTCACAAAACCACTTTCCTAAATCCTCTGTTTCCCCTGTTTTCTCACCTCACCTACCCTCTTAATAATCTAATCCCTCTTGTCATTATTAGTTTAATACTCTCATTAATACATACAGTTTGATCGGCACGAAATTATAAATTTACCATAATGTGTTATTTTTAATAAAAAGAAAAAAAAATTTTTGATTTGTTTGTAAATTACTCTTTACTATAATAAGTAAATTAAAATTAAAATTTATTTTTGAATAAGTTTACGTTGAAAGCATTTTTTTAATTTATTTATATAATATAAAAATTGTTTTTTTTTTTTTGGCATGTATAATATAGAGATTGTTTACTTTTAACTAATTGGAAAGATAGTACCAATGACTAATTATTTTCGATATTTATGATTAGTTCTCCAAAGCAACAATGGGATAGAAAGAGGTGTCAATCACAAAAT
>MKEJ01040531.1:0-10626 GCA_001753735.1 Embelia ribes
CTTTGGAGCGGTAGCCCTGAAATGGTTGGACCAGGAGGATCTAGGGTCAATTCAATCATAGAGGCAGATGATGGAAATATTTCTGAGAATATTTGCCATAAATTTCAAAACAACCTTAGGACTGGAAACCCTAATGCAAATGAGGAAGAGTACTAATGAAAACCTGCACTACTTTACTATCCGCTTTAGAAATGTGTATAATTCCATCGATCAGATACGTTGCCATAACACTTTTGCCCTTGTCTGCATCATTGCCTGCCTTCACCATCAGGATGAAATTTACATCAAATTCCATGTGAAACCGGCTAAATCCATATACTAACTCTTCCTTCGGTTGGATAAGTACTCAAAGGCCGAAGAAGCAAGGTTAAGAACTATTTTTAGGGAGGGAAAGAAATTGACGTCCGGAAAAGAAGTGAATAACGTGGTACATGAACGCAAAAGGGATGATCAGGCAAAATATAGGAAGTCCAATGAAAGTAAGAAAGAATACAAACAAGGGGACTAAAGAGGGCAATAGGATCAGGGTCCCCAAAAGCCTTTCTGAAAGCAGAAACAAAACTAAATACTGTAAATATCATTGGGATCATGGTCATACAACCTCAAGTTGTAAAAGTTTACAATGGCAGTTAAATATCTAGGCCAACAAGGGATATTTGCATAGATACATTGTTATACAGGAGCTTGTTGTTGACCGAAGGTGGCATTCCATGACCCCCCTGGGGCGAAGTGGCAAAGGATGGTGCAACAACCCATTTCATTCAATGACACTGATCCGGAGGATGTTTTATTACCGCAATGAAGCCCTTATCATAACAGTTTCCGTCCACCGATTGGAAATGGTACATTGGCTCTTAGTAGATAGTGAAAGTTTGGTGGATATTATGTTCGCTCATATGCTACCCAAGCTCCAAATTTCACTCACAGAACTACATCCAGCCCCCATTTTATTAATTGGCTTCAGTTCTAAGAAAGTAGTTTAAATAAGTTAAATTGAGACCAAGGTGGAGTTTACAGTGATTGATAACCCGTCTCCATACAATGGAATCCTCGGGCAACCATGGTTACATAACCTTAAAGTAGTTGTCTCAACTCTACATCAAAAGTGAGATACCCTATTTCTGGTGGAATTAAAACAATAAGGGGAAACCAACATGAATTTAAATAGTTCATCAACGCAACCATCCGAGAAAAGACAACTATTCAAATTTGTGCCTCAACCGATATCGATGAAACAAATAGCCATTCTAATCCCACCAACATCACTTTAACTACCCAAAAAACTCCATTTTACAAAGAGATCCTTTTAACTCGATCTAGGGATAAACCTAAAGGAGAAAGTAGAAGAACTTGTCAAATGACAAATCCCTGACACTGATGCTGAGCTTTATTTTCTCTTCGGTATGGCCTTACTTGATAATAATGCCGACGAATTGTTCCAGTTCCTCCTTAGTAACATAGATAATTTTGCATGAACCTTAGTGTTAATACCTGGACTTGATCCCAAAATTGACTACTATCACCTTAATGTCAATATTCAGTTCCAAACAGTCTGACAAAAGGCTCAGACACATAAAAAAGAACATTAGGAGGCCATCCAGTTGGAAGTCCAAAAATTAGTATCAGCTTTAGCGATACGTGGGGTTTTTTTTAATCTATAATGGTTAGCAAATGTCGTGGTTGTGCCAAAGAAGAATGGTAATTGGTGGGTCTATGTTAATTACACTGATTTAAACAAAGCCTTCCCCAAAGATCCGTTCCCTTTGCCTAAAATCGATTAACTAGTGGATGCATCGGCAGCGGCTCAACATTTGAGTTTCCTAGATGCATATTCCGGCTATAATAAAATCCTGATGCATCAGGCAAATCAGGAAGTAAATTCTTTCAGAAGACTTTTGGGTAATCGTTATTACAATGTTATGTCATTTGGACTAAAAAATGTGAGATCTACTTATCAGAGGGCAATTACCAGAATTTGTACTCCACACCTAGGCAAGACTACAGATGTTTATATTGATGATATGGACGTAATAAGTCGAGAGCAGGATGATCATATTACGAATTTGAGGGAAGTGTTCCATTTGCTGTATCAATACAAACTCAAGTTGAATGCCTTTAAATGTGCTTTTGGAGTAGGGGCATGGAAATTTCTGGGTTTTATTGTACGTCATCGGGGTATTGAAGCCAACCCCTCATAAATCCAAGCCCTCATCAATTTACAATAACCAGAAAGAATAAAAGAGGTTCACAAACTGCCAGGTATAATTGCTGCTTTAAACAGGCTTATTAGTAGATTGATTGATAAATGCAAAGTATTCTTTACCGTAATGAAGGGTGGTTGCAAGTTCGAATGGATAGATCAATGCTAGAAGGCATTTGAAGTCATAAAGCAATATTTATGTGAAGTCCCCAAATTAACAATCCCAAGGGATGGTGATGTTATGGTCCTTTATCTTGCTGTTTACGAACATGCCGTTAGCACAACACTATTTCATAAAGAAGATTCTGAACAACAACCCATCTATTTCGTAAGTAAACTTTGGTGGCATTCGAAACCTGATACTAGCCTTTAGAGAAATTGATATTCGTACTCGTGATCGCTTTTAAAAATTTGCCCTGGTACTTTTACTGTTATTCTATCGTAGTTTATACAAAGTATCCCATTCGAGCTGCATTGAGAAGGGCAGCCTTGTCAGAAAGAATGGCTAAATGGTCAATCGAACTTGGGGATTATCATATCATATACAAACCCCAAACGATAATAAAAGGCTAAATACTTGCAGATTTTATTGTTCAATTTTCTGGAGAACCTGATATAATAGTTACAGGATCAAGGGAAAGATTATGGGAATTATTTGTTGATGGAGCTTTGAATAAGAAGAGGTCAGGAATCAATATAATTCTCATTGAATTGTAGGGGAATGCTGCAGAATGATCAGTATGCCTCAGGTTTTAGGCAACAAACAATGGAACTGAATATGAACCAGTTCTCTTAGGCCTAAGAACGGAAAGAAACTTGGAAGTTAGGAAGCTTAAAGCACACAGTAATTCTCAATTGGTAGCCAAATAGTTATCAAAGCAATACCAAACCAAGACAACTAGAATGGAAAACTATCTTAAGCTAGTAATGAAGGTAATTTAAGAATTTGATGAATTTTCCATCCAACAGGTAGTTCAAACACAAAATGCTTATTGATGAGCTAGTAACACTAGCCACTTCAATATCGGTGGAAAAAAAGCTAAGAATCCTGATTCACTATCTACTAAAACCTAACATTGAGCTGTAATTACACAATGTCTTGCCTATTTAGGAGGGTGAACCCTATTGTGTGGATGAAATAATCAATTTCCTCAAAGATCAGAAGGTCCCAAAAGAAAGAAGACTCGCTACTAAAATTTAAAGGAAGGCTGTGAATTTATGGATATCAGAGCATGGGGAGTTGTACTAATGAAGTTTTACCAGACTTTATCCCCGATGTGTGTATCTGAAAGAGGTTGAACCTTTGTTTAAGGAGATACATGAAAGGTGGTATGGAGCACACATTTGATGTCAATCTCTGGCACACAGGGCCATTAATCAAGGCTATTGGTGGTCATTTATTCAAGCCAATGCTGTTGCGTACATGAAGAAATCTGACAAATTCCAGAGATTTACACATATCATTCGGCAACCTGCGCAGGACATGGCTGCCAGCACTGCAATTTAGCCCTTTGCGTAATGAATGATGGACTTTGTAGGGCCACGTCCTTGGGCAAAAGGAAATTTGTGTTACCTATTGGTAGCAATGAATTACTTTTCAAAATGTATTGAAATGGTTCTACTGACCAAGGTGACCACGGAAAATACATGGGCTTTTATCCTGAAAAATATCATTACACGTTTTGGGTACCTATATGCTCTGGTAGCATAATATGAAATTAGAAACTTCTACTCCACACCTTCTTATCCTCAGAGCAACAACCTAACCGAGAATTCTAATCAAACTATCTTAGATGGTATTAAAAAAAGATTGGAGGAGACGAAAGGAAGATAGATAGAAGAGTTACATAGTATTTCATGGGCTTACCAAACAACTTATCATGCTGCAACCAATGCAACTCCTTTTAGTTTGGTGTACGGTACCGAAGTTATAATTTTATTAGTAGCAGGCCATCCCACGCATTGAATTCTTGTTAATTGAAAAAGGATATAATGATCACCTTAGAATGGTAGAGCTAACTTTGGAAGACTCTAAAAGGGAAGATGCCATGATAAGAAAAGAAGTTAATCTACAGAAGATGAGAAATTCTCACAATAAGAAGGTGAAGAAAAGAAGATATCTAGTGGGAGAATTGGTTTTGAAGAAGATGACCCAAGAAGAAAAAATCCTGTTCATGGCAAATTGGGACCCAATTGGGAAGGACCGTATGAGATAACAAAGGTTTGTCAAAATAATGCTTATTAGTTAAAGAACCTTTATAGTCTTGAGGGAGATGCCGAGAAATGCCCCATGAATGCCACTAACCTAAACAGATATTTCCACTAGTTATCTATATTTATTGTAATCCATGATACCCACTCTTGAGCTTTTACAATCTCAATGGAATAGTTCTTCAATTTCAATTATTTATACCTTACATTTCTCTACAGGATCCTCAATGGATTTTCAAGAATCCAAAAGCCTTCTTCGAGGATGAGCCTCACGGCCACCTTAAGAGAAAGAGAGGTCGAGCCTTAGGGCCACATTTGGATTCTTAAGAATCCCTCAAGAGGATGAGAGGTTGAGCCCCAGGGCTACCTCAAGAGGAATAGAGGCTGAGACCCATGGCTATTTTTGGTTTCCTAGGAATTTGAAAGCCTTATTCAAGGACGAGCCCCAGGACTACCTCAAGAGGAAGAGAGGCTGAGTTTTAGGGCTACCTTTGGATTCCAAGAAATCCAAAAGCCTTCTTAGAGGACAAGTCCCAGGGCCACTTTTGGATTACCAAGAATCCAAAAGCCTTCTTCTAAACATGACTACGTCTCATAATCATTTGATGCCTTTTCGGAATCCGAAGTCTGTCTTCTAAATCAACTACTTTCCAGTGTGATATTTTGTGATAACTACCATTAAGAAAGTTTTCTCCTAGAGTTTCCGAAGCAACATCCCGAAGAAATATTCCAACATTTCTTCTTATTGCAAATCATAAATTACACATACAAATGGAATACTTGAAAGTATATATCTAGATATAATAAGATAAAAGTAATATAACAATCTATGGTATTCATCTTCATGCTTCCGAGTTACTCTAAGCACCTGACATACCCATGTCTTCCACGGGCTCTAACTTTACCCTAGGAACACTAGCTAGGAAGGGAAGATGCTCTTTATCTATGCAATATCCAAGTTTTATTATTTTAGTAAACTGGGGATCAATGGAAGTAAAAGTTTCATTCGCTCCCACTAGCCATAAGCCTTTCCTTTGGAAAACCACTATAAGGATTCCCCTAATTTACTACTATAGTAGTTAAAGAAGCTGCAACGTTTGCTTTTATTATTCATAGAATGGACAACTTGAAGGGAATTTTTTACATATACAATTACTCAATTTTACTCATCAAAAACGAAACTATAGACTTTGAAAAGGAATTGCATTCTTCTATTTTTGTGTTTGACCTGTTAATAATTTTTTTGAGCTCTTAAAGGCGAGCGCAATTTCTAGCATTATTGGCATCCGCCTTGTCTTGTTGCTCTCGAAGACCTTTAACCTCCTGATGAAGCTCAAACAACTTTATAGTAAGTTCACGAGGACGATCATTCTCTTTTTGAACTATGTAATCTATTCCTTAAGCTCTATAAAGCATTTGTCTAGGTTTAACAATTGACCTACTTCATGTTGCAATCAATTTGAGCATTTGTCAGCTTCATTATTCTTTTCCAAAGCTTTATTTATCAATTTTCGGGACTGATTAAGTTGATGACGATAACAGGCAACCTTTGCATTAATCTCGTCTTTCTTACTAATAAACTCTTCCCCCTTAAAGTATGTCACATTGTGTTCAAGTTCAGTGATGATAAAATTAGCTTCCCAAAGAGATTTTCTTAACTTTAAATTGTGATGAATGTATAGGCACAATTCCAAATGAAAAATTTTACACAATGTTTAAATGGCCTCTATAAAAGTGAGATAATGAAAGGGTGAACCCTAGTTAGGATCTGGTGAAGAATGACGAATATGATTCACCAACTTCACTAGTTGCCATCTGAATTCCCCAATCTGACCCTTGCCTAGGTCAGGCATGTCCCCGGGCCGAACTGGAGAATGGGGAGTAGGGAAGTCACTTCCAGAGGGGACTAGTTTCTGGAACCTTAGCAGAATCTAAACCTCTCCAGTATGCAATCTTAGACTCTTGGTTGCATAGTCTCTTCCACCCGAAGGTCAGGGAAGTTGATTTCTTACTCTATTCCTCATACCTTGCTACAAAGTTTTTCACCCTCTCTGCTTCTTCCCTCAGAAATATTTTGCCTTTATCCCTAGTTTGAGTCAAATCTATTACCTGCTCATCTTTTCTGGTATTAGCCCCAGTGAGCTTAGAAATCTTCTTCTCAGCCTCAACAATTCTCTTCTCATCTTTTTCCTTTTTTTTTAAATCTTTTTCTAAGGCCCCTCCCCTGTCACTAAGACACGCCTTCTGTTCATGGTCACTTTGCTTTAAATCCTCCACATCCTTGAATAGTTTGGCAATACGTCTATTATGATAATAAAGTTCTTCCTCCAAAATAGTCTGGGAATGAGCATCCATAACCTTACAACTAATATATTCTAGATGATATTTAAAAAGCAACACACCCAATTGTGAAACACCTTGTCAATAGAAAGGGGAATCAGGATATGAAAATTAGAATAAGGAAATTGGAGTATTAGGAATCAAATACTTACCAAATAAATATTATCCATGTACTTTGCGCTGAGAGTTTCCGAGGACTTTCTATGGAGATCGTTATGAAATCTAAGGTAAGTTTTGTGAAGCTTATTAAAAATCCCAATCGCTTAAAAAATGGTGGGGACATTACATAAGTAGTAACCTTCTATTGACACCTCACTCTCAGTCTCACTACTTTCTTCTTAGGACTCGGCTGCTTCTGAAGTAGATTTGTTTCCCAAATCATTTTCCAGATTTTCAACTTTGATAATATCTTCATCTTGAACAGAAAGATCAACCCTTTCTTCTTCATTCTCTTCTCCATCTCTCCCCTTAATGATACCCAAGTAATTGCTAGAATGAGCCAATGGGTCAAAATGGGTAGCCGAATCAAGGGCATCTAAAAGTTCAACATTGACTGAAGGCTCATCTACCATATACCTCAAAGCCTCCTCCTCAATTGCGCTAGGAACATTCTGAAGGGACAATTGGAGTATGCCATTTCTAGTCAGCCAAAGGTCTCCAATCTACAATATCGTTCCAACCTATGACCTAAAGGGGTGACATCATCTGTAGTGTTTGATACCATAATAGTAATATCACTGGCATAAGGAACCGTTGAGTTTAACCTTTTTCTCCTTTTCTTCCTTTCAGATTTATCAGACTCAAAAGCAGCTTTTTTCTCCTTCTTATTTGTTGCAGTTTCTCTCTCGGTATCATCCTTTAAACTACAAGGAAATTTATCCGAGTTGAATAGCTTATGGGGACAGTGCACTTGTTTATCTTTCCCATTTAGTCTTTTCCATTTCTAGACTTTATTGAGATTAGCGAGCCCTATTTCAGTTGGGTCAAGAAACAAGGGTTTGATCCCATCATAAGGACCTTTATTTATTCGAGCTTTACCTTATTCGAACCCAATCTCCGAACACAATGACCCAGCCATTTTTGCACCCTTATTTAAAGAAGGGAAGGAGTATAGAATCCTCTCTGGATGCTTTAGGGATACAAACCACATATCCTTTGAATGATTCAAAAGTAATAATTGGCAAATTCTTATATGCCCAAATTAACTCCAATAGCCTGGTTCAAAATCTCAATACCCTTGATAATCCGAAGGACATTTAGGGCTATTTGCGATAAGGTAAGCTGAGTGGGCTGCGGAAAATATATTAGCAGAGGAGATAGAGGAAAGGATAGAACTCCAACATATAGGTGGCTTAAGCAAACCCTGATCTCATCACCATCACTTCAGAGGATCCCTCGTGCGTCATCCTCCGTCTTAAATATTTGAACTTATATATTTATTCCTTTACCGTATTTCTCTAGAAATTTACTCTTGTTAAAGTGTTTGATCTACTTTACGTTTCCCATTGCGATAGCTTGGATTGATCCTTCAAAGAGTCTAATCTTTTTGAAGACATTGGGTCTCTTTTTGAAGGTGATCTAGTACTATCGCTCCTAAAGTTGAATAAGACACGGGTTGCAAAGTGTTCGGTAATTAGAACATATGAATTTTCTTGAAAGTGAAAAAGAAAATCCCATACGATATGCTCAAAAACTTGGAAATGCCAAATGAACAAAATGGACACCCTCTATCCCTATTTATAGTACACCTATCCTCACAAAAATAAAGGGGTGACATTTCAATAGCCAAATTTACAATGGAATACAGCTATGCTTATACATTAGCACACGTGCCATATGGCAATTTATTATAATCCACATCCAAAACCCATAGCTAGTAGAAGTTAGCCACATGTCACGATAAAACCTTTGATCACAGATAGTATTGCCTAAGATATAACTATCCCGAACCTTGACAAGCATGGTTCACAGTAGTCGGGGGTATGGTATACCCTTGGGGCAAAATGAAAAGTGAAAATTTCATTTCAAAAAATAGAATAAATAAAATTTTCATTTCCAAACGATTACATGAGGAGGCCATCAAGGGAAGAGTATAAAAGTAGAGTTCTAAACACACTTACAACAAAACTCTTATCCCTAACCTCATAACCTATTCAATTCTAGGGATACCCTAGAATGCGGGCAATCAAGGAGCTATAGCATCTACTTTGGCCTCCAAACAATCAAACTTATCTTACCAAGTAGTATTAGATAAGAACTCATCAACCCCCATTTGAAGTTCTTTTATGTACTCCAGCTCTGCTTCCAGTAAATTGATATTATCCCCCAGCTCATCCAACTTTATACAAAGATCATGAACATTTGAACTTAGGTTCAGAGACTCATCTAAACTTGATGAATTGTCAAAAGGAACGAGAATAGGACCAGATGATGTCATTCTTGGAATTATTCACAGAAAAAACTCTAGAAAGAAAAGTTGAAAAATGAGAGTAAGAATGGATGAGTGACTTGTATTTATAGCTCAAGTCAAAAACTCTTATTAATGTTTCCATTTAAAAGAAAACTTTTCGAGAATTACCACATTAATGGTACAGCTGTCGTCATTATGACACCGCATGATTCGGTGACACGTGTCCTACTTGGGAAAACCAAATGACAGTCATTAATTGCGTCAACTGGATAGTGAAAAGACGTATCTAGGGAGCAACAAGGTAAGAAGGATAGCCCAAGTTCACACATAATGCATTTATTAAAGGTGAGAGTAAAGAAATAGATACAATATGTTTTGATCATACATCATTACTACAAAAGGTGCATATATTGGGAAAATAAAATAGGATATCAAAAAGAAATGGGACATTATGACATTTTTTTAACAAAATATCATGATGTCAAAGTGCCTACAGCTATAACATCCCTATGTAATCCTTTCATACTTAGGAAGGATCACCTGAGCCCTTCAATGGTGGTCCAGTTCTAACACAAAAGCTTTCAGAGTGGTCAGCTCGATCTCCAAAACTTCGACATGAAACTTCAGGGCATCCACTATGGCCATCTATTCCATGAGACATTTAACTAACCTATCTTTCTCTCATAACTCATCTTTCAAGTCCTCTACTTTATTTTGAAGTTCATCTAAAGGATCTTTCCCTACCTGAACTAAACTGATATCAGAGCTAGACTTACTACCCTCACTTGATTGAGACATAATGTTGTGGAATGTAAGGAAAATCTATTTCCTCTGTATAACAAAGATAATTTTGAAGTTAAAGATCATGTTTTGAGCTATTTATAGAGAGAAAGATAGAGGGTAGGAAATAGATATTTACTGCATCAAAAATGTGATAAGATTTATAGATCGACAAATACAATTATTTTGACCTAGTCAATAGCATATCGGCTACACGTGGCAAAGGCGATATCATAAATCAAAAACTTTAAAATACCAACAATAAGATAGCCTATGAAAGAAAGTTAATAAAAATATTTTATAATCGAGGAAGAGATGACATAAAATGTTTCAGAGAAGATAATACTCTCCCCCTGTAAGTACTATTTCTCTCTCTTTATCTCTCTAGCTTTTACTTCAAGGGGCAACCCAGACCCAACAAAAGAAGCCTTCAAAGATGCAACCCTCACTACAAGTTAGCCCTCTTGGGAGGACTACTGGTGCTATTGGGCACCTGCTCTAGAGTAGACATAATGGCCTCCAAGAGCGCCGCCTTGATCTATAAGGCCTCCAGATGTACCAAGAGATCTTCATTCTCCTCTAGGTTGAGCTTCAACTCTTCCAGCTCTTGATCTTTCTGGGCTAACTCGCCCTCCAGATCCTCCACATGTTCTCCAAGATGGTTACTTGTAATGTCCCGGAAATT
>MKEJ01040534.1:0-13208 GCA_001753735.1 Embelia ribes
GTAACACACTCGCAACTCCGGGTCTCGGGTGCTTGAGATTCGGGGCGCGACATACAATTAACCGATTATACTCATCAAGAAATAAAACTATAGACTTCGCAAAGGAATTGCATTCTACTATTTCTACCTTTAACCTGTTAATAATGCTTTTAAGCTCTTTAAGATGTATATAATTCCTGGCATTCTTGATATCAACCTTGTCTCGTTGCTCTTGAAGACCTTTAATCTCCTGATAAAACTCAAAAAACTCTATAGTAAGTTCACGAGGATGTTCATTCTCTTTCTGAAGCTGGGTAATCCCCTCCTCAAGCTCTACAGAGCGTTTGTCTAGGCTTAACAGCGACTTACTTCTCGCTGCAATCAATTTCAGCATTCATTGGCTTCATTTTTCTTTTTCAAAGCTTCTTTATCAATTTTCGGGACTGATTAAGTTGACAGTGATAACAAGAAACCTCTACATTAATCTCATCTTTTAAGTTGACAGTAATAACAAGAAACCTCTACATTAATCTCATCTTTTAAGTTGACAGTAATAACAAGAAACCTCTACATTAGTCTCATCTTTCTTGCTAAGAAACTATTTCATTTAAAAATATGGCACATTGCATTCATGTTCAGTAATAGTAAGATTAGCTTCACAATTGTGATGAATGTATTGGCACAATTTCAAATGAAAAACTTTACACAATGCTTCAATGGCCCCTATAAAAATGAAAGGTTCAAAGGGTGAACCCTGGTTAGGATATGGTGAAGAATAGTTAATATAATTCACCAACTTCGCCAGCTGCAACCCAAATTCCCTAATCCGACCCTCACCTAGGTACGGTATATACTTGGGCTTAACTGGAAAATGGGGAGTAGGGAAGTCACTTCCATCCTACATAAATAAGCAATCATGTCTATTCAGATTTTAAGCATCAAGTAATAAGAAAGAAAGTCCATGAGAGTAAAGCATTTTATTCACAAAAGTCTTTACAAGATTCAGACTTTGTCTGTGTCAAAGCTAAATATATCAGACCAAACTAAAAACAAAGTTCCTTACAAATAAAATCCCAATATTTTAACAAAAGAAAGAGACGGAAGATGAAAGAAAAGAGAAAAATAGGTGTCCTAATAAAAATCATACCTTAGCTTCTAATAGAGGACAAGAGGAGCACAAGTTAGGGGAGGATAAGCTAAAGTGGAAAGGATGTCTTGGAAGCATGTTTGCATTTAAGCTTCCATGAAAGCTTTATAACTCAATTACAGATCTTTGGAAAATTCAGACTTGGAGAAAGGAAATATGCCTTTACTCCAGATGGGACTATATTCTGGAACCTTAGCAGCATCTAAACCCCTCCAATAAGCAATCTTGGCCTCTTGGTTGCATGGCCTCTTCTACACAAAGGTTATGGAAGTTGATTTCTTACTCCATTCCTCATACCTTGCTACAAAGTTTTTCACCCTCTCTGCTTCTTCCCTCAGAAATATTTTGCCTTTATCCCTAGTTTGAGTCAAATCTATTACCTGCTCATCTTTTCTGGTATTAGCCCTAGTTAGCTCAACAATCTTCTTCTCAGCCTCAATTCTTTTTCAACTTCTTCTTTTCCTTTTAAAACTTTTTCTAAGGCCTCATCCCTCTCACTAAGCAACACTTTCTATTTAAGGTCACTTTGCCTTAAATCCTCCACATCTTTGGATAGCTCGGCGATATGTCTATTGTGATGACCAAGTTCTTCCTCTGAAGTAGTATGGGACTAAGCAACCATAGCCTTGCGACTAATATGTTCTTGATGATATTTATAAAGTAGCACACCCAATTATGAAGCACCCTGTCAATAGAAAGGGCAATCATGATAAGAAAATTAGAATAACAAAATTGAAGTATTAGGAATCAAATACTTACCAAATAAATGTTGTCCATGCACTCTGCACTGCAAATTTCTCAGAACTTTCTATGGAGATTGTTTTGAAATCTAGGGTAGGTTTTCTGAAACTCATTAAAAATCCCAACTCCTTAAAAAATGGCAGGAACATTACATCACTAATAACTCTTTTCCAACACCTCACTTTCTATCTCACTACTTTCTTCTTCGAACTTAGGTGTTTCTGAAGTAGATTTGTTTCCCGAATCGTCTTCCCGATTCTCAACTTCGACAATATCTTCTTCTTGAATAGAAGGATCGACCCTTTCTTCTTTGTTCTCTTCTTCATCTCTCCTCTTCAATGATACTCAGATCATGGATAAAACGAGCCAATAGGTCAAAATGGGTTGCTGGATCTAGTGGATCCAAAAGTTCAAAATTAGCCGAAGGCTTGTCCACCATATACTATATACCTCAAAGCCTCCTCCTCAATTGTGCTAGGAACATTTTGAAGGGACAATATGATCATGCCATTTCTAGTAAGCCAAAGATTCCTAGTCTGCAATATCGTTTACGGCTCATGGCCCAAAGGGCAGACATCATCCAGAGTGCTTGATACCACAATAGTAATATCATCGGCAGAAGGAACCTGAAAGACTTGCATTTTTCTCCTTTTCTTCCTTCAAATTTATCAAACTTGGAAGCACCTCTTTTCTACTTCTTCTTTATTGCAGTTTCTCCCATGGTATCATCCTTTAAATTGCAAGGAAATTAATCCGAGTTGAATATTTTATAGGGACAATGCGCATTTTCATCGGTCCCCATCCCTTCTTTTCCATTCCTAGACTTTATTGAGATCAACCAACCATGTTCGGTTGGGTCAGGAAATGGGAATTTGCTCCCATCATAGGGATCTTTATTTATCTGAGCTTTATCCTCTTTCGAACAATCTCTTAACAAAATAACTCAATCATTTTCGACACCCTTATTTAAAGAAGGGAATGAGTACAAGATCCTTTCTGGACGCTTCAGGGATAGAAACCATTCATCATTTTAATGAATCAAAGAGTAGCAATAGGCAATTTCTACCACACCTAAATTAACTCCAATAGCCTAGTTCAGAATCTCAATACCCTTGATAATTCGAAGGGTATTCAGAGTTATCTGTGATAAGGAAAGCTAAGTGGCTTGCAAAACATTTATTAACAGAGGAGAGAAGGGAAATAATAGAACTCCAGAAAACAGGATGCTCAAGCAAATCCTGATCTTATCCCCATTACTTCGGAGGATACCTCGGGAGATATCCTCCATTTCATACATTCAAACTGATTTATTTATTCCCCTACAATATTTCTCCAGAAAGTTACTCTTGTCAAAGCGTTTGATCCACTTTAACATTGCCCATTACGACAACTTGGATTGATCCTTCAAAGAGCCTAATCTTTTTGAAGCCTTCAAATCTCTTTCCAAAGGTGCTCCACTATTATCAGCTGTTGAAGTTGAATCAGCCATCGGTTGCAAAGTCTTCGGCAATTAGAACACATGAATTTCCTAGAAAGAGAAAAAGAAATCTCGCATGGTATGCTAGAAAACTTGGAAATGCCAAATGAACAAAATGGACACTTTCTATTCCTATTTATAGAACAATCACTCTGACAAAAAATATGGGGGTGGCGTTTCAACTTCCAAATTCACAACGGAAGACAACTATGCTTATATCTTGGCACACGTACTGTGTGACGATTTATTATAATCCACATCTAAAGACCATGCCGGTAGAAGTTAGAAACGTGTCATAATAAAACATTTGATCACAGACGATACTGTTTGAGGTATAACTACCCCGAACCATGACAAGTAAGGTTCACGGTAGTTGGGGAGCAGTGTAGGGTACCCTTTAAGGGCAAGTGAAAAAGTGAAATTTTCATTTCAAAAAAGGAATTCCCTATTCAATTCTAAGGATACCCTAGAATACTGGCAATCATGGAAACTAAAGTATCTACTTTGGCCTCCAAATGATGGAACTTATCTGACCAAGTTGTATTAGATAAGAACTCGTCAACCCACCTTTCTAGGTCTTGTATGTACTCCAGCTTTGCTTCCAATGTGTTGATGCTATCCACCAGCTCATCCAAATTTATACGAAGATCATGAACATCTGAGCTCAAGTGTAGAGATTCATCTGAAATTGATGAATTTTCAGAAAGAATGGGAATAGGAATAGAGTAGGTCTTTCTCAGAACTATTCATAGATAAAACTCCCTCTAGAAAGAAAAGTCAAAAAATAAGAGTAAGAATGGAGGAGTGACTTGTATTTATAGAACAAGTCAAAAACTTTCATTAATGTTTCCATTAAAAAGAAAACTTTTCAAGAATCACCATGTTAATGGTGCAACTCTCGTCATTATGACAATGCACACTTCAATGACATGCGTCCCACTTGGGAAAACTAAGTGACAACCATTAATTTTGCTGACTAGATAGTGAAAAGATGCATCTGGGGAGCAACAAGGTGATAAGGACAGTACAAGTTCATACACAATGCATTGATTAAAGATAATAGTAAAGAAATAGATAAAAATACATTTTGATCATTTATCATTACTACAAAAGTTGCACACCTCAGGAAAGTAAAATAGGATATAAAAAAAAAAGGGTATATCATGATAAATGTTGAACAAAATATCCCAAAATCAAAATGCATATAGCTACAATATCCCTCTGTAACCCTTTTATACTTGAGAAGGATCACCCGAACCCTTCAATGATCCCAGTTCCGGCACAAGAGCTTTCAGAACAGTCAGTTCGATATCCAAAGCTTCGACACGAACTTTTAGGGCATCTACAATGGCCATATCTTCCATGAGACATTTAACTACCCAATCTTTCTCCTATAACTTATCGTACAAGTCCTCTACTTTGTTCAGAAGTTCATCCTACACTGGTATAAGAGCTGGGCCCACTACTCTCAATTGATTGAGATATAATGTAGGGGTATATAAGGAAAGTCTATTTCCTCTCTCTAACAAAGATAAGTTTGAATGGAAGAAAAGATCATGTTTGGACTAATTTATAGAGGGAAAGCTAGAAGGCAAGAAATGTAGTAAGACTTATGGATTGATGAGTATAATTGTTTTAACCCAATAAATAATACTTTGGCTGCACGTGTCAAAAG
Organism: Embelia ribes; assembly: GCA_001753735.1. Taxonomy (NCBI): domain Eukaryota; kingdom Viridiplantae; phylum Streptophyta; class Magnoliopsida; order Ericales; family Primulaceae; genus Embelia; species Embelia ribes. The sequence goes on from MKEJ01040534.1 coordinate 5,020, forward strand.
CCCTACTCATAAATTAAAAATGTTTGAATGGTAGAGGTACAGTGAAACTAAAATAGCGGTAATGCTAAATAAAAGAGTTGAATGAGAGAAAGCTAACAAAAGTACTTTATTTATAATTAGGGAAGATTACAAGGAATTTTCCAGAGAGATAATACCCTCCCCAAGGAGTTATATATATATATATATATATCACATCAAGGAGCGGCCCCAGCCCTTGCAAAAGCATCCTCCAGGGTAGCAACCCTCACATCTAGGTTAGCCCTTTAGGGAGGACTACCGAGGACATCGGGTGCCTTCTCTAGAGCAGATACCCTGGCTTCCAGGGCTGCTGCCTTGACCCCTAAGGCCTCTAGACGAACTAGAAGATCTTCATACTCCTTTAGGTTGAGCTTCAACTCTTCCAGCTCTTGATCATTTTAGGACAACTCATCCTCTAGATCCTTTACACGATCTTCCAAAAGAACCTATTGTGTCTCTCCCAAGGAAAATATCACTTAGTCTTGTATCGGAGTTGCTACTAGAAAAATCCATTCAAAGTTTTAAGTTTTTGAAAGATGGAGGATATAATTTCTCTCTCTACAAAATAGATTTGGGAAATGAATGAGACTAAACCCCAATGTGATTTCCATTTATAGGCAAACCAGTAGAAGGTGAAAAAATACACTTTTATAGTAATAAATGTTACGTAACTCTTGGGAAAATGCGACCTGAACATACAACCGCTTATGACTGACAGGTTCATTTAATTAGTCTTTTCATCTCCCAAAGCATTGAATGACTATGATAAGATGGTTGAGAAAAAATATTTATCTCAAAAAATTTGCCCCCTAGGTCCGGCCAAAGCCCAAAGTAAGGGCTAGAAGTCAAGGTCCGAGTTTTAAAATGACCAGAAGTAGAAAATGAATATCTGAAGGATGAGAACTCTCAACACAAAACTTGAGGCTAAAAATCTAAGGTTCGAACCTCAAACCTGAGCCTCTTTTTGGGACAAAACGACATTCTTTCCCTTGAATTAAATCTTTCTCATCCGAAGCTACAAATTTACTCCACAACTAGATCTCCCTCGGGTCGATTAAATTGAGAAAACACTCGAGGCAGTTGGGAAGAAATTAATAAGTATGTATTTGCACATACAATAGAGCCAGGGGACTAATGTTGTAATTAAATCAAACTATCCGCCACACACTTAAATTAACAGAAAATTCAGGGACTAACGTGATAATATCATTTGACAGATGTACATATACCGTGTATTATTAAATATTGACACTTATCAGTTGAAAAGACGGGTGAAGAATTCTCTTTCTATATTTAATACTTAATTAATACATTTATTGTCGTAATTACCTTACACTTACAGTCTTCATTTGAGCCCTTACTTACTTAAGTATCGAAGAGTTTATGGGCAATCCCCCTACCCATGCTTTTAGGTACTAGAGTGGAACATCGAGAAGAGCCTTTAGCTTATAAGGAACACGTTTGGACGAGAACCTTTAGGCAAAGGAGAGGACTAGAAAGATTGAAATTTGGGATACGACATTCAGACTCACAAGATTACACCATTCGCTTTCAGGGGTTTATATTTGACCCTTCAGCCAGATAAAGACTCTTCAACTGGAATCGTCTGTAGGAACTTATCGTAGGAAAAGATTATAAGTTTCCGAACCCTTCACTTATCACAAGATGTCAAAATCTCATGATGACCAAAACTCTCTCCCACCTCAGACAACAACTAGGGATGAATTTGTTTCCGGAACCCAAAATTCTCCTGGGATGGGAAAGACCCTATCCCCCATCTCCTCTTTACCTTTTAATACAATACTTCTTGGATCCCTCTCCCAAAACAATCTCACAAACCTTATCCTAGCTGAGGTGCAGTCAATGATAAATTAGAAAATAATCAATAACCTGAGCTCTTCAAACAACCCGTCTGAACTACCATTGGATCTATAGGCCTTTATTACCTCTATTGTGCAAGAACAATTTCAATTGGCCTTCACCTCTTCTGGCTTGTCTCTCAGAGGAAGAAACAACTCCCTTTTCTCCATACCTAAACATCAACCTTTAGATATTGATCATCCACCCCGAAATGAAGCAAGAACTATTCCCGAACCCGCATCGGCAGCCGGAAAAAAGATGAGAATCTGTGAGCATCGACATTATAATCCAAGACAACACATCCCCACACTTCCTCTTGCTCCTAGGGTAGAAGGAGAAGCGGACCAAGAAAACTCATTTCTTGTTGGAAGGAGAAGGTCCCTCTCTCCTAGAGATGATGATGTTCAAAGGCAGAGATGTTGTAAATTTAAAGCCCTAGGGTGCCAAACCACTAATTCCTCTAATTCAGCTAGCTCCTCCAGATACACTAGTTATATACCATTCGGGGATGACGATGAAAAGTATTCGTCTGAAGAAGATGGAGATGAGGAATAATTTCTTGAGCAAGTGACTGGCATGCCTCAAGAATCCGATCATTTTTATCGTATTCCAACTCAAAGTGGTACATGCAGTCGATTTCATACTCAAGCCCGTCCAAGCCTAGTCAGAGGGATAAAGTTGGGAAATTCTTATCCAATAGTCCTACCAACTAGTTTCCGACCTCAAATGTTCCTATCCTACCTCAAAGAAGTGTTAGCTGACATTTTCAAACCTATCACCAAAGAAGAACGTTGGATGTCGCGCTACCATTATATCCCTGAAGGACAATTGATGAGTAGGTAGAATGCATTATCGGGGAGATTACTCAATTTCTGTTAAGCCTAACTATTCTTTTTGAACCCATACCATGAAATTGTAGCCCTCCCATCCTTCCCATATACGATGGAATATCGGATCTTAGTATGCATCTGATACACTACCAGCAAAAGATGTTTGTGTGGAGTTCCAATAAAAGTTTTCAGTGCAAAATGTTCCCCTCTATATTTGGAAAGTGACTTTGATGTGGTTGGATCAAAAGGAACCATGATCAATCCAATCTTAAAATCAGATGATGGAAAGATTTTTAAAGAAGTTTGCCACCAAATTCAAAATCACCTTAGGGCCTGAAGCTTTAGTGCAAATAAGGAAGGGTTCAAATGAAAGTTTGCATAACTTCACAATTAAATTCAAGAATGTATACAGTTTTATCGATCTAATCTGATGCCCGGACACCTTTGCATTGGGTTGTTTTACAGCTTGTCTTAACCCCCAAGATGAAGCATATATGAAGTTTCATTTAAAATCAACTAAGTCCATCGACAAACTCTTTTTAAGATTGGATAAGTATGCAAAGGCCGAAGAAGTGAGGTTGAAGAACACCTCGAAGGAAGTTAAGAAACAAGGCCGAAGTAAACAAGTACACAATATGGTGAAAGAACAACAAATGGAAGAATAACAGAATGATAGGAAGTTGAATAAGAATAGGAAGGAAAACATGCTTAACGACCTGAAAGAGCTGCGGTATCAAACCCTTAATTCCAGTTTAATAAATCCAATAGTGATTTTTTTCACGAGATCAAGCGAAATAATTGGGTGGTACCAATTGCACCACTTAACAACCCACCTGAGTATCGGGATAGATCCAAATACTTTGAATATCATCGGGACCATCGTCGATTATAATCCTTATGGATGTCGAAGTTTGAAATGTCAACTAAACAACTGGCCAGTAAAGGGTACTTGAACAAATAGGTCGTTGGCAAGATATCTTGCCATCTCCTCTACCCTACAATCACCAACATTAGCACTATTGGAAATATTGACCATACACACTTCTGAGCTGTGGCCCATAGCTCCTAACCCGCACAATACCCCTGGCCGTAGGATAAGGTTCCAATATTATGTAAATTCCATTCAATTTCAAGACCCATCTGGTATAAAAAAGCAGAAGATAATGTAACCACCTGTTGTATTCACCACGACCGCAATCCACCAAGTTGCAGTAGTACACCGACTATTAGTAGACAGAGGAAACTTGGTTGAAATCCTATTTGCTCACATGTTGCCGAAATTAAAAATCAAGTTATTAGAATTATCCCCAGCCCCCATATCTCTTATAGGCTTTAGTTCAGAACAAGTAAAAGCTCTGGGAAGGATATGGTTGGATGTGCAAACTTGCACAACTGAAAAGGATGTGGAATTTACAGTGATCTATGCTCCCTTGCTCTATAACGAAAATTTGGGAAGCCCCTGGATGTATAGCTTAAATGCAACTGCTTCCACCTTACATCAAAAGGTGAGATATCACATTCAAGGGGAAGTTAAACTATTGGAGGAAATCAATATGAAGTCCAAAATTTCATAAATGCGACCATTCGAGGAAAACAAACCATACAAATTTGTATTTCAGTTGATGTAGAAGAGGAAGAATATTGGTTCGCCTCTATTGACAAACCTAAACTCACTAAGAAAACTCCACTTTATAAGGAAGTTCCCCTTACCAACTCGGCATAAGCCCGAAGGAAAAAGTTAAAGAAGAATTGGTCAAACGGCAAATACCAGAGGCAGATGAGGAGCATTACTTTCTCCTATGGGCAGAGTTGCCTACTGATAAGGCGGATGAACTATTTCAATTCCTCATCCAAAATATAAACAATTTCACATGGACCTCAAATGAAATGCAAGGGCTTGATTCGGAGGTAGCTTGTCACCGTCTCAATATAACTCCACAATTTCACATAGTACGGCAGAAAACCTGAACCTACAAGAAAGAACATTAAGATGCCATATCCTTGGAAATATAGAATCTGCTTTCAGCCTCTGCAATCCATGAAAAGTATTATCCCAAATGGTTGGCCAATGTCGTCGTGGTACCAAAAAAGAATGGAAAATGAAGAGTTTGTGTTGATTATACTGACCTAAATAAGGCTTGTTCTGAGGACCCCTTTCTTCTCCCAAAGATCGACCAACTTGTAAATGCTTCAGCCATGGATTAGCACATGAGTTTCTTAGATGCCTACTCTGGGTATCATCAGATTCTGATGCATTTGGCGGATCAGGAGGCCACCTCGTTCAAAGGACTATCTAGAAATTACTGTTACAATATTATACCCTTCAGGTTAAAGAATGTGGGTTCTACTTACCATAGAAACATCACTAGAATCTGTGTCCCACACTTGGGTAAAACAATTATATTGAAGATATGGTTGTCGTGAAAAAGAAAAAGGGAGAGCACATATTCTACTTGGCTGAAGTACTTCAAACATCGTGTCAATGCAAGCTAAAGTTAAATGCCTTGAAAGAGCTAGAAAATTCATGGGTTTCATCTCTGACATAAGGGCATTGAAGCACACACATCCCAGCTACAAGCCGTTATAAATCTTGAACCCCCAATGAAAGTAAAAGAGGTTCAGAATCTGGCCGGAATGGCTACAGCTTTGAACAGGTTTATCAGTAGATCAACTGATAAATGTATACTATTTTTTGTAGCTTTAAAAGGAGGAAGGAAGTTTGAATGGATAAAGCAATATTAGAAGGCTTTTGACACCCTGAAAGATTATTTACAACAATCACCTAAACTTACAATCCCAAGGTCAACGACATGCTTGTGATATATTTAACATTTTCTACAAATGCTATTAGTACTCCTTTATTCAGAGAAGAGGGGTTTGAATAGCTTTGTTAGTAAAAATTTAGTAACATCGGACACTCGATGTCACCCTTCGGAAAAGTTAGTATTTGCCCTTGTGGTTGCCTAGAGAAAGCTTCCTCAATATTTTCATGCCTATTCTATAATTGTTTACTCAAAATTTATGATTCAAGCTGTACTTAGGAGAACATACATGTCTGGAAGAATGGCGAAATGGTTTATAGAACTCGAAGCAAATCATATTATCTACAAGCCCCAAATGACAATAAAAGGCCAAGTAGTGGCTGACTTTAATGTCTACAGAAGAATATGGGAGCATATCATATTATCTACAGAAGAATCTGACTTTGAAATTTCCAGACAAGAAGATGGAATATGGGAGCTATTTATAGACGGAGCTTCGAATAAGAATGGAACGGGGATTGAAATAGTCCTCATCGATCCTCTTGGTAACATCGCGGAAAGAATGACTTAACTTGGGTTCCCATTTACGAACAATGAAATGGAATATGAAGCAATCCTTTTCGGATTCAAAACAACCAAAAATTTGGGGGTTAGGAAGATTAAAGTAAATACTGATTTTCAATTGGTGGCTAAGCAAATATTTGGACAATACCAAGCCAAAATAGCATGAATGGTGGAATGCCTGAAGTTGGTTATGAAAATAATTATTGAATTTGAAGAATTCTCTATCCAACAAGTGGTTCGAACCCAGAACACTCATATTGATCCCCTAGCAACGCTAGCTACTTTGGCTTCCGCAAAGGAAGCATGCATAATTCTTATCCATTACTTACTAAAACCAAGCATTGAGCAATAGTTACATATTGTGCTGATTATTCAAGAGACCGAGCTATACCGGATAAATGAAATTATTGATTTTCTTAATGAGTGGAAGGTTCCTGCAGATAGAAAGGATGCTATTAGAATACAATGGAGGTTGTGAATATCTGGTTGTTAAAATCAAGGGAACTATTTCAACGTAACTTCACCCGACCATACCTCAAATGTATAGATCCGAAGGACGTGGAACCTTTATTGAAAGAAATACATGAAGGATATTATGGGGGCACATATTAGATGGAGATCTCTGTCATACACGACCATTAGCCAGGGGTATTGGTGGCCACATATATAGGGTAGTGCCATAGTATACGTGAAAAAATGTAATAAGAATCAAAGATACTCACCAATCCTCCGACAACCTACCTAGGATATGGCAGCCATAATTGCAATACGACCCTTCGCGCAATAGGGGGTGGATGTTATAAGGCCACTCCTTCGGGCAAAAGGTAATATGCGCTACTTGTTAGTCGTGACAAATTATTTTTCCAAATGGATTGAAACGGTCCCCTTGATGAAGATTAATATAGAGAACCACATCTTTCATCTGGAAGCATATCATTACAAGTTTTGGATACCCGTATGCTTTGGTAGTAGACAACGGGACTAACTTTGATCGGCAATTTTATCCAAGACTTCTGTGCCGAGCACAAAATCCTAAATTTCTAGTCCACACCTTTCTATCCCCAGAGTAATGACCTAGCTAAAAATTCAAACTGAACAATTCTAGATGGTATAAAAAAGAGATTGGAGGAAGCAAAAGGCAAATGGGTGGAAGAATTGCATAGTATTTTCTTGGCTCATAGAACAACACCTCGTATAGCAACCAATACGACCCCTAGCCTAGTATATAGAAGTGAGGCAGTAATACTACTTGAGGTGGACCTTCCCACCTACAAAACCCTTGTGTTAGAAGGAGGACACAATGATCACCTCAAAACAGTTGAACTCATCATTGCAGATTATAGAAGGGAAGAAACTTTGATAAAGATAGAAGCTTATAAGCAGAAAATTCAAAATTCCTATAATAAGAAGGTTAAGGAAAGACAGCACGAAATAAGAGCCAGAATAGATGGAACCCGATCCATGGAAAGTTGGGCCCTAACTGGGAAGGCACTTACGAAATAACAAAATCTGTCAAAAAAATGCATATTGATTGTAAAACCCATATAGGCCCGAAGGAGATTCTAAAAAGCTTCCATAAAATGCTACCAACTTGAGGAAGTATTTTCAGCAACCCAAAACTTTTTGTTGTAATTCACATTCATAGTTTGTGAATGCTTATGTCATTTACAAAGAGTTTGGTAATTTGGATCGTATAATATTGAGAAGATTCTAAGTCTAAATTCTCAGGAATTCGAAAGCCTTATTTACAGATGAACCCCAGGGCCACCTCAAGAGGGAAAGAGGCCAAGCCTCAGAGCCACTTCTTGATTCTCAGGAATCCAAAAGTCTTCTTCAAGAACGAGCCCTAGGGTCACCTCAAAAGGAAGAGAGGCTGAGCCTCAGGGCCTTATCTGGATTCTCAGGAATTCGAAAGTCTTCTTCGAGGACGAGCCTTAGGGCTACCTCAAAAGGAAAAAAATTCAAGGCTTAGGGCCACCTCTGGATTCTTTGAAATCTGAAAGCCTTCTTCGAGGGTGAGGCCCAAGGCCACTTTAAGAGGCATAGAGGCCAAGCCTCAAGACTACCTCTGAATTTTCAGGAATCCGAAAGCATTTTTCAAGGATGAGCCCCAGAGTCATCTCAAGAGGATGATAGGCCGAGCCTCAGTGCCACC
>MKEJ01040541.1:0-11493 GCA_001753735.1 Embelia ribes
TCATAAAAATAGAAATAAGACATTTGGTATCTACACAATAATTTTCATAACAATTATGTCCTTAACCACAAACCTTACTTGAATTAGATCACTTTAATTTGGCTAATTAAAATAATGGCCCTAATACATTTAAACATTACATATGTGACCCAAATTTTTCTAACATAGATGCGTTTTCTCGTAACAAACACATACCCTCCCTGATAAATTATGATAACTATGGAACCATATTTCCTTTATGCATGCCTAATTGCCTTACCAATTTTTTTGTCGTTGCAAACTTTCAACTCTCATTGTCAAAAAAAAAAAAAAAATGACACTTGAGACTTTGTCTTCTTATGAAATAATTTTAATAAATATTGTTTTGTTGTCTCTTTCTTTCAACCTAACATGCCATTTTCATGTTTGCAGAGAAAGAAACAAAAGGAAATCAATTTTAATAGTCTCTCAGTTCTCTTTCTAACATATAAGATATCATTGAGTGACATATCTAAAATTCCAGAGAGTACAAATACTTTTATAAGTAAAAAGCACAATGAAGAATGGCCAAAAAACCCTGTAGACTACACAACTGAATATATATATATATCACAACCCCATTACAATTTGTGAATTTTAGTTTCAGATTACAAACCATTGTCGGGGTAAATAAGGAGTAGAAAGGCTCAACATTAAATATTTACCAATAATGTATATCCTGAAATATAATTGGTTTTCAACGACTAGAGGCTACAATTTTTTTTTTTTTGGTCGTAGCTCGTTTATATTGATCTCACAATAAACATACATAAATCTTGAAGTCAAATTTCATTCATTTATTTGTAAATATATACAAATTGTATATATATATATATATATATACATCTATATATATACAAATTGTAAACAAATGAATGTATGATAATACCACCAACACACACTGAATAACGTGGACCTCGAATTCTGATTGGATAATTAACTTACAAATTATATGTAATGCACAAATGAACAATAAACACTTTGTTATTTTTGCTAAAAATGAAAACAAATATGGAATATGTAATATTGACTCCACATTTAACTTGACCAATGACCATATGTATGTATTCTATTTATTAGACGCAGTTTTCCCCCCCTTCACTTTCGGTACTTATTAAAATAATGCAACATGGTCCACATTTAATTCTTACCCAAGTGTACGACGCAAAATAATTTGACCAGAATATATATGTGTTCTATACAGTGGACTCAATGTTCCAGCAAAAAGTAAATCACTTCTAAAAATTAAATAATAAAGTTCTTCTATTCAAAGTCTCTTTCTTAAAAATCCACCACCAAGAGAAATTTAATTTTGTTCTTTTGAAAAATATTATGGCTTCATAATTTAGTGTACAAAGAATTTTTGTACCGACATGACAATGATGCTTTCTAGCCACAAGGTAATATGTTGGATTGACGGATTCAAAATTTTACACTAAAGATGATCGAGCTTAATCAACAGTTGTATCTAATTTATAAATGGTCAATATTATGAATTATTTTCATTTCCCTTGGGGTAGGTTTTTTTTCATATTTTTTTTCTTTTGATACTCAACTCTTGCGGTAGATTAAAATATGCAAATTTGGTAGTTAAAGATTGAAACAGTTCATAATTATATTCCTTCCATTAATCATTCTTTGAAGTGCACCTTAAAGTTGGTATCAACTATCGAATATATATAAATAAATAGGATAAAAAGGTCTTATGTTTACACTTTCCTTGTTTTATGAACTTATGTTATTGAGTAACAATTTGAGGAAAAATGGCTATAGCATAGTTTATACTATACTCTGCAACGGATCTCAATTATACACACAAAGAGCATAATCATTCATATCTTAATAATTATCATTTTATCATTTATTCTATAAGTGTTATAAATAATTTAATGTTATCGTGATTGATACAAGCATGAAATCCACTTATTTATTTTCAACGCTTTCATTGTCGCCGAAATCCGCCTATAAATTGAGCATCGTTTGCTCATTATTTTCATTTAATAATTGGGCCCCACAAAAAAATAGCAGAGTGAAAAGAAAGAGAAAAAAAAATAAAAATAAGGTAAGAGTGTACTCCAAATATTTTACTTCCTTATAATTTAAATTTTCATAAAAAAAATAAATACATATCGGTTCTGTCGTGAATTAAACTCAAATTTAACTCTCCAATTAAATTTAAGTCTGAATCACATAATTCTCATATTTTTATTTAAAATTTATACTATTTTCTTTTAGTATTTTTATATAATTTACAACCATGAGCATATTAATGGATTTCAGTGCATCATCTTAGTAGCAGCAGGAGAGGATTGAGGTGTCTTGTCATTTAAGTCTGAAATCAGGTGCCTTATGCGTGGCATAAAATCCTTATTCCAAATAAACTCATCAGAGGTGATTGGATCCTCTTCCCCAGGCCCACACTCGTCAACTACTTCATCGGCTTCTTCTTCGGCAGTATGGTCTTCGTCCACAGCGGCGGTAACGATGTGTCGTTAGAGATGGGTGGATGTGGGTGCGTAAACGAGCCGAGCGGAGCTTGAACTTACTCGTGCTCGGGCTCATTGACTCATTCTATAGCTCATGCTCGGAACACAGCTTGAACTCGGGCTCGCAAAAAATTTACAAGCGCGGGTCTTCCAATTAATACTTGGGCCCAATATCTTAAGCTGGGCCAATATTTAAAGTCGATCCATTACCATGTATTTATTGAAAGAAGAGAAGTTGGACACTATTGGGTCTTTGAATACAAAAACCAATATGGAATCTTTTCTTCGTAAGTCGAAGTGGGAAAAATTCATTCAAAAATTAGAAAGATGATTTGTTTAAAGAAGTTAGGACTAAAATTTTCTTTTCTCCAACTAATTTGGGATATAGAAAACTAAAATTTGTCCATCTAATCCTCAATGCAAATATACATGGTTTATAAATCTATATTATTGTACTGTGTATATATAATAAAATTATATATTTATAAAATATACATATATATACGAGCCGAGCTATCGAGCTAACAAGCCGAACAATACATAGCTCTAGCTTGGCTCGTTTAATAAACAAGCTTTAAAATCAAACCCTTATTTGGCTCTTTTATGAGACAAGCCCGATCCGAGCTCTTAACGAGCTACTCTCGAACGACTTTGTTCATTTATACCCTTAGGTGTGGCTGATATCATCATTTTTTTTTTTCGACTTTCCATATTTATCCAATTTTTATGTTATTCATTTAGTGTCACTTAAATATAATGTACTAAATGTTAGTTCGGTCATAAATAATTGGTACGATAAAACCCACATGTAGTTTTAGACAAAAATTAAAAAAAAATTGAAAATGGAAATAAGTACATATGAATAAATATATTTTTTTAATTGTTTTTAACTTATTCATTTTCGTAATAATGATGAGGGGTTAATAATAATTTTTTATTGAATATACCATGATTAAATTTATTAAGAAAGAAAGTAATCAATAATTTTATGAGCATCCAAATAACAAAAGTGTTTCAAATATTTGTGGATGGAGAAGTAATATTTAAAAAATTATATACAAATAGATGATGAACTAAAAACCTCATAGCTCATTCATTAGACAAATTTACCCATATGAACTTCCAAATTAATGCAAAAATTCTTTAACGAAAAACTTATTAGACAAATATCATGGAAAAACAAAACAAATAATAAAAATTAAATAATTTTTTATATTACTCGTGCAACACATATACTATACACTAGTAATAATGTAAAAAGAGGAAAATTGGATAGTTTTATTATATTTAGGGATGATTATGGAGAGAATTAAAGGGAGGTAGAAACGTAGAGATGCAGGAAGAGAGTGTAGTTGTGAGACCACAATTTCAATGACAAAAATGGACTCAATTTCAATGATTTTGGCCATCTAGTTCCATATATAAGATGATTTGAATATATCTAATAAGATCGCAGAAATGGGGTCTGGATGTATTCATAAACAGCTATTTGAAAAGATCCACCGTACGTGGGAGTTCTATTTGCGTAAGGTGATAGAGGCAATATAAAATTTATGGAATTTAAGTCTCTTATTTACTAAATTACTATGTTTAATAAGGATTTGCCGATACATTTTACTCTGAGGTCTCACATTATTTCACATTTGGATCACTAATGTCTAATGAAAACGTCAACTTCTAACCAAATCAAATAACTATGTTCATAGCTAAAAGGAACTTGTATATTTGCACCAAAAGAAGAAAAAACATAAATAAAGACAAACTATTAATACTAAACAAAATTAATAAACACCACCAATTCCACTCATTGAAGTACACAATCAAACCCTTTGGAACGGATAAAAAAAGAAACGAAACAAAAAGTAACCAAGGAATACTAATCATATCGACGCCTTCCAAATAAAGTGGGAGGCAATAATACAGAAAATATCAGAGTAAACTATAACTTCGAAATCAAAGTGAAAGCCAAATACAAAGAAATTTGACAAACGCTACAAAAACTTACACCAAAAACCGTAGTTATTGAATCAAAAACAAAAATTTCCAATAACAGAACTCAATAGCGGATACGACGGAACAGAACACGACTCCTTAAGACATCTCTTACTTGGCACTTGCGAGCTGGGTGCGGATGAGCTTTGCAGCAGCAACCATATTTTGTAGTGCTGGCTTAACTTCGGTGTATTTACGGGTCTTGAGCCCACAGTCAGGGTTCACCCACAAGATGTTGGTCTCGAGAACTTGGAGCATCTTGTTGACCCTATCAGCAATTTCCTCGGTGGATGGGATCCTAGGAGAGTGAATATCATATACACCAGGACCGATACCTGCACCGTAGACCACACCCTCACGGAAAACAGAGAGGAGCTTCTCATCGGAGCGAGAGTTCTCAATGGTGATGACATCAGCATCCATGTCGATGATGGAGTGGATGATGTCATTGAAGTTGGAATAGCACATGTGGGTGTGAATCTGCAATTTAAAGGAAACAAGATATGGAGTTTGGTTAGCCTCAAACCGAAAAAATCAAGAACACTTTTTTAGTTATCCTTTTGGAAAGACGAAACAAAGCAATAGTCTTAAGTACCTGGGTGGTATCCTGGACCCCACAGTTGGTAATTCTGAAGGAGTGAACAGCCCAGTCCAAATAGAATGCTTCCTCGGATTTCCTTAGAGGCAAACCTTCCCTAAGAGCAGCCTCATCAATCTGAATAACAGTAATGCCAGCCTTCTCGAGATCTTCTACTTCATCCTTGATAGCCAAAGCAATTTGGTAGCAGGTCTCAAATCTGAAAACAAACATTATATCGCACATCAAAAACTCAAGTCAATTTTTACTTGTCAATCCTATTTTTCTGCTTCTTTTTGGAACAATTTATACCTGGGCTGGTCATTTCGGACAAACGACCAGTTGAGAATGGTGACAGGGCCTGTAAGCATTCCCTTCATTGGGCGAGCGGTCATGCTTTGAGCCATTGTCGACCAGAAGACGGTCATGGGCTTTGGGCGGCTCACATCACCATAGATGATTGGGGGCTTCACACAACGAGATCCATACGATTGCACCCATCCATTTGCAGAGAAGGCAAAGCCAGACAATTGTTCCCCGAAGTATTCAACCATGTCGTTTCTCTGAAAATAGAAACAAAAGAAATAATCTAAATGTTCTTAAAACCATAACTAAAGAGGCAAAAGTTTGAGGGCAGTTAGTTAGGTTTATAGAGTTGAGTTTCAAAGATAAGGTTTTCCGGATCCTACCTCTGGCTCTCCATGAACCAAGACATCAATATCAAGCTCTTCTTGAATCTTGACAACTTTGCTGATTTCTTCCTTAATAGCCTTAACGTAATCATCCTCAGAGATCCTGTCAAACAGTTTTATTAGATAAAGGGCAAAGGAACAGAAAATTCAGAGTGGCAATGAACACCAGAAGAATAAACAAAGTACTTTTTAGCCTTGTATTCTCTGCGAACTCTTCTGAGATCCATTGTTTGAGGGAATGATCCAATGGTAGTGGTTGGCAAGAGTGGAAGGTTGAGCTTCTTCTGTTGAGCATCAAGTCTGGCACTAACAGTCGTAGCTCGGCGGTGATCAGAACCCTTCAAAGCAGCAGCCTGCAGGAGAAAAATAAAATAGTAGGACTTTCGTCAGTTAACGGTTCAAATTAGTTGATGAACAAGAGAGATCACAAATTGTTTCCATTGGACCACACATAATTATGCACCTGAAGAAAGGAAACAGATCATATAACTTACAGCTTTTTGAACAGCTTCGTTGGTGACCCTTGGGGAGGACTTCCTTGAAGCCTGAGCTTCAGCATTAGCTGTGAAGAAAGCCTGCAAATAAAAAGTAAGTACTTAGCTCTTGACATGAATAACTTGCACGTTAATGAAAGAAAGAAACTAATAAAGAAAATGTCCCCGGAAATTTCCAAAGTTAATGTAAGGCCAGAAAATGGCAGCAACGCACATGTATGGTTCAGTACATTTGAGCAAAATTTGATATACCTCATCCTTCTGGCCAGCCAGTGCCTTGGCCAAGGCATTAACTTCAACAACTTTCTGAGCAGCAAAAGCCAACCATGACTTCAGTTCTTTGTCTAGCTTAGTTTCATTAACAAGATCGACTGGGGAGTGGAGAAGCGAACAAGAGGTGGAGACGACAAGTTTGTCTGCAATGAAAAAATCTAACATTTCAGTGACATGTTTAGAAATTTAAGGTTACAAGAAGAGAGAAATCCATTTCTGACCCTAATTCTACACAACTTCCACTTCATTACATTACTCATCAATTAAAAGCAATTAACTACTTCTATCAAAATTGTCGCATCGTGACATCTTCTATCAAGATTTTAAGGAAATATTTGGTATATGTGCTACTCCATCAATGGTCAACAAATTAGAATCCACAATATAACATTTAGCAAAGTTACCTTTCCCCACAATGCCCTCCAGAGACTGTAACAAGTTGATAGATGCTGCGAGATCATTGGCCCAAATGTTTCTTCCATCAACCACTCCAGCGAAAAGGTATTTGCCAGAAGGAAAACTGCCCTTGATTAAATCAAGAGTCTGTGCTCCACGAACAAAGTCAAAACCAAAGGCAGATACACCCTTAAGACTGGTAAGGATTTTATATGCCGGAGCTGGAATATCGGCAAAGTAAGTTTCGACAAGAACGCTGAGGCCAGAGAGAGAAGATTCGAGTGCAGAATAAGCTGCAGTAAATGCTTCCAATTGGTGAGATTCAAGATCTTTCACCAGGGTGGGCTCGTCAAACTGGATCCATGATGCACCAGCTGCCTTTAGCTCGGCCACAACTTCCCTGCAGGGAAAATATTCATTAGATAATGAAAAAATTACATATAATATGCAAACGAACCAAGGAAATGAAAAGGTAGATCAATTTCATACTTGTAGATTGGAAGAATTTTGTCCAGAAGGGAAAGAAGGTTGAATGATTTCTCAACACCCTTTGCAGGTTTTGAGAGCAACAAGTATGAAACAGGGCCGACGAGGACGGGGACAGTATCAACACCAAGCTGCAGAATATAATAAATCACGGTTCAGTCATTCAGTAGTAATAAAATGAAGGTCGAGAACATAGTTCCATAGGTACATCTGGATTAACTGAAACCCAAATATATTCAATAAATCACAATTCACATGCAATCAAGTTGGAGATTGGTGATTACCCTGCATGTATCAAATCAAACAAAATTCCTATAACAACAAAAAGAAACACTAAAGAACAGATCCCCTGCCCCCATGATACTGATAGTATAACATTTTACAGGCAACCAACACTGGCACAAGAAACTAACGACTGAATTGCGGCATTGCCAATAAAAAAATGTTTATTTCCCTCAAATCCAGTAGTAATATAACATTTTACAGGCAACCAACACTAGCACAAGTAACTAACAACTGAATCGTGTTATCACTGATAAAAAAATGTTTCGTATTGATGCAGGCAGAAGATGTCAATGTGGCAGATTCACAAAGGTTAAAATTCATGGGAGACATGACAATTTGTTTTTCCCGGAGGGAAAATTAATCTACAAAATGTACAGAGCAGACACAACATAAATATAATTTTAGACCAAAAACCTATTCAAACAAATTCTATTCAGTTTCAAGAGCCTGCACATGTAGATAATAATTCATAAATAAAGGGACCATAAATCTAAACGTACCGCCTTAGCTTCCTTATATTCGTCAACGGCCTTGTGAGAAGCATAAGAGAACTTAACATCGGGACCCAACTCAGGGACAATAAAGTGGCTGCACAAATAAACAAGTTTTAAAAACTGGCATTAATTTAGTTTCCAATTGTCAAAACTTGCCTCTATCGAGATAGATTAAGCACTTACTAGTTAGTGTCAAACCACTTGGTCATCTCCATAGCTGGCACAGAGGCATTTCCTCTGGCCATGGAGAAGTAAGTGTCAAATCCAATCTCTCCACCTGTCCAACTGTATCTCGGGGGAACAGCTCCGAGCATTGCTGTCGTGTCAAGGACCTGATCATAGTAAGCAAATGTGTTGCTGGGAATAAACTTGATGCCTGCACCAGACATCTGTTTCCAGATCGATGACCTCAAATCGATCGCCACTTTCTTCAAATCATCAGCACTGCTCTTCCCATCCCAGAAAGACTCGAGAGCAAACTTGAGCTCCCTCTTGGGGCCCATGCGAGGATATCCAACAACGTGGGATGCCATCTTTCTGGAATAAAGCAAAAGCTCAATTGACACAATTGAAACAACAATTCTAACCAAACATACCGTACCTACTTTCAACAATATCAAACCAAACATAAACTTTATAAAACAAAAAGGCATCTAATTTTTAACTAACACAAACTCAACTAAGGAGCATTGATCCGTAAATATTGCTTTCATATCTTTTCCTCCTTTTATGGTTTCTCCAAAAATTGCATAAAAGTAACCTAAAAGTCTCTAAAGCAATTACGTTTTTGGAAGCATATTGAAATGTGATGATAGTAACTTTTGACACATTAATCAAAGCGCTATCATAAATAAACAGCTATATAGGAATCAGAGCACATATAAAAAGAGATCAACCACCAAGAAATCAGATCCATTCATGTGAATCATAAAAACCTACATCAGTAAAAATAGATCACAAACATTACTATGGCAAAATGTTTGTCAACATTGTCGAACTTAAAAAAAAAAAAAAGAGGGCGGGACAATAGGAATAATATAAGACTGACCTTGCCCAACTTATAGAATATAATATAAAAGAATAGTTTCATTACACGGCAATGTATAGATTTACACACACAAACAGGCTGGATTGCATTGCACATATGCATAATATCTGTGTCTGAGCTTCACATGTCTACATGCACATGATTGTGCATCCAAACTCGTTGTATATAAAAAACCAATACACTGCACAATATATATATATATATGTATATATATATATATAAAAAGTAAAAAAGGACACGTTTTGATAGAGATCTGAACTACCACTTCGCATCAAATGCCACCTGTAGTATCAACATTGTTGAACTTAAAATTAGATACTTATACAATATATATAATATAAAGGAATAGTTAGCATAGGATTCATACACAAAAAGACGGGGATGCACGACACATCCACATCAGGTTTCAAATATACACACGCACACAAACATTCGGTGCATCAAAAGTCATTAGCTTTCCGTCGATGTAATGAAATAAGTCTCATGATGTAAAGCGAAAAAGGACAGTTTTTGATACAGATCTGAACTAGAACTGAACATATAAAATGAAAAGGACAACTTTGGCCGACAAATATTTAACGTCGACAGATCTAAAATAATTTGCGAAAAATAAAATAAAAAGACCAGATCTATTAGTTCAACCGCCATGATTCACTAGATCTACCAATAATTCGCCAATTAATTCAAAACAATTAACATGAAACACCATTAATCGACATGAACTACTAAATTAAGTCCTTACATTAATCTATTTACCAGATCTAACAGAAGATGAAGCTAACAGGAGCTACAAAGTGCATACCAAATCCGTAGTTGCAGATCGATAAAGTAAGAGTAGAATTAATCAATTTAGGACTATATACCTAATTTATAATTGAAGATCGATAAAGTGAGTAGAATTAATCAATTAAGGACTATATAATTGAGGAGAGAGGTATATCAGGGCCAATAAATGAGCGAGAAATGAGGCAATGCGAGACAAAATGATTGAGAGAGAAGGCTTGCATACCTTTAGGAGGTAGAGCGGTGATTGGCGAGAAAGAGAGAGAGAGAGAGAGAGAGAGATGACACGAGTTGGGAGAGTAGTGGGGAGTGGTTATATATAGAAACTCCGAAGGGAGTGGGTGGTGGTGGGGCCCGCGGAGGGTAGATCTCTACCCCTTGGGTTCACGGCTTTGTCATAGAGCTATTAAAGTGACGTAATAATATAAGATTATTCATTTATAATTTGCTAGCAACCGTACACACGGTTTGTGTATATATAATTTAATCGTTGAAATATTATAATTTTTATTTTGATATTTTTGGATGCAATGATTATAATTTGACAATCAAGATTTTTATAACAATTTTGATTCATCAAAATAAAATGATTATGATAAAAAAAAATTACTTTATAATCTATAATTTTGTATTGTAGACAAAATAAATTTAATAATATTATAGGAGAAAAAATGTAATATAAATTATTGACCATTTTAATAAGAGAACTCGATTCTAAGTACGTGACAAAATCTCAAAGACAGAATTTTCACAAAAGTTCCAAATTTTGAACCTAATTATTAATTAATAAAAAAATTTGAACCGAACTTTTAATATGTTAAGTCTGACACTCTTTACAACCATCATGTTATTGGATCATCTAATACCTCTCAATTTTATAAATTGGCATCCACATCGAAATAAAAAATATATAATTTGTATACTAATTTTTAAATAATTGACCATACTATAAACATAAATTTTTGCTTTAACATCTATCCATGCAAGTTTATTACCTTTTTGAAATAAAATTTACCAAAATTTATTATAAGATTCATATATTTTTGTGAAATTAAACTATTACGTGGCCAAATATTTACTTCAAAGAATCAAAATAGAAAAGAAAATATAAAATTTCATTCAAATTTTATTTATAGGATTTAGATTCTACATTTACAAAATCAAATATCAATTACTGATACCAAGTTGCAATTACAAAATAGCTCAATTTTTTTTTGAAAGAAAGGTTGATAAATTGATGTCGAGTTTGAGTATAAAGCACATGTATTCATATTGTAATTTTATAATAATATGATTGAATAAATGCAAAAGATTTGCTTCTAATTATCACAATATCATCTTATTAGATTAGATAGCTATTAAGGGATTTGTTTCCATCTATGGACTAGTTACAAATTAATAGATAGAGATATTAGAAATTATCAACAAGATTTTAATATATTAATTTTTTTTTAATTTAAAAAAAAAAA